>JASANE010014365.1:0-51498 GCA_030248225.1 Trileptium ribeirensis
CGCTCATATGCCATGCCGAGGGCGACAGGGAATACCAGGGCGGCGTGGGGGCGGCCTTTATAGGAAAAGAAAAAGAAAAATTTTGTGGTGAAAAAGGCACCAGCCCTAACAATTCCGATTTTTTAGATATTAGCTATGTAACTGAATTAAACATTGGCACAATATTTTTCCGCCATAATTCTCTGTTATTCTTACCGGTCCCCCAACTGGACACAGTAAGATTGGCGTTGCTAGTTTACAGAATCTGGTCGGACGTCCAATTGGGAAGATAGAGCCGATTGTATATAATATTGTTGATGATCTGTGTGATAAGCATTTCAGTTTCTTCAAGTCTAACATTTGGAAAACCCGAATACTCAGTTTCCAAGGGAGAGACGTTTTGTTGCGTTTAGTGCGTTTCGCCACAAGCGTCATATGCAGTCGCTTGAGCATGATTTCGAACGTGAGCGAGGATCACTAGACTGAGCAATTGTTTTGAGATTCTGTAACGCGGAAAGAAATGATTTAGTGCAGCTACTGCTAGAAATGCACCAGAATCTGCAATTCTTGCGCTGTCTAGTGAGAAGCTTGCCACTGCAGCCCAAAAGGTAGGATTCGATTTCGGAGTATGTCGATGCTACTGCGATTGTACTAGGCACATAGCCTTAAGAGCTTTTTGTCTCAGCACCGTCAGTACGGCCCGTCGCCCGTGTTCCCCCATTTGTTCCGGTTAATGTAAGCACTGTACCACTGTTATTGTTACTGGTCACGCCATGTCATCCATGACTCCAGTGTTATCATATATAACGGGCCAAACGCCCCCGCGTAAACATTCGTAAAAATTATATGTCTGATGGTTTTACGCATTTTATTACGTATTTGGGTCGATTACAGATCGAATTTCAGCTAACGAGTGTCGATGACGGCAAGGAAAAATAAAAAGTTTTACGGCGCAAGCCCAGCGACGCAACTCGACGTTTTATCGAACCGTTAATGGACAGTGCCACTGCAACAAATACAATGAATTAGTTTCGCGGTTAAAAGCACGTTTCGCGAATGTCACATGAAGCTTCGTTATCCGATTCTGTTGCTGAATAGTGTTTGCAATGGCATAACCAAAGCAAAGATTTTCTGACGGAGAGGCGACAACGTGTAGTTGCGAACCAGTCCATGTCTGAATGGTGCAAGGTCACAAGCGGTGTCCCACAGGGTAGTGTGGTCAGTCCGGTATTATTTGCCTACTATATTAATGATATTGATGAGTCAGCAAGTGGTAAATTCTTAAAGTTTGCTGATGATACGAAGATCGCCAGGAGGCTGCACAGGCGTTCTACCGAACTTGATACTGAGCAAATGCAAATGGACCTCGATGGACTTGAACAGTGGGCTGTGAAGTAGTGGGATATGGTTTTAAATGTGGAAAAGTGTGTATGCGGTCACTTTGGTTTCTGGAACCCCGATCATGTTTATATGATGGGTGGGCAATTAATACCTAATGCTAATGGGCAAGGTATGAAGGATCTCGGGATCACTGTATCTGAGAATTTGAAATCTTCAATACATTGTAATGCCGTTGCTTCAAGAGCGGAGAAACTCATTGGTGTTGTACGCAGATCATTTGTGCACCTCAATAAACACTATATTCGCATTCTGAACCAGTCACTCTTTAGACCAGTTGTAGAACATGCAGTAACAGCATGGAATCCGCATCTACAAATGGATATCGACAGGATTGAGAGGGCACAGCGTAGGGCAACAAGATTAGTACCATCACTTCCAGGTTTGAAGTATGAAGAAAGAGTAAGGGCGCTTGGTATTCAGTCACTGGAAGCCAGACGGAATCGATCTGACATTATAATGGTCTACAGAATACTGCATGGGCTAGTGGATTTCGACATGGCTCATTTATTTCAATTTTCTTCTGCATCAGCTCGGGGACACTGTTTGAAATTGATGGCACGGAGAACACCGAGACTTGACATCGGGCGCTATTGCTATGGTTATCGGGTCATCACGAGGTGGAATTCATCATCCGAGGATATGGTATGTGCTCCGTCACTGTCCACATTTAAGCGGAGGCTTCACGATTCAGTCACTCGGACATGCTAAGATCCTGTGCCGCTCTCGTTTTCTTAATTACAGCTTCAAGATGCAAGAAACATTCCATGGCGACCCATGGATGAACAGCCGCTGACTCAACGCGAGGATCATTCGTGGGTCGGTGGCGACCCAGGTGAATAACCGAATTGCTTTTCATCTGAACTTAGGCAAGGAAATGCTAATTTACTGTGTAACATGTTTGTGGGTAGGCTTAAACGGAATTTGCGAGCACGTTTAGTTCATGGAGATCATAGGTCATGCGACGAGTTGAAAGAACATGCGTTGCGCATCGGGCATACAGAAACTATTGGCTGGGTCGGATACATATTTTGCAGTGTCTAAACCCGCAATGTTCTAGTAGTCCCGTGATGGATCGTCAACGGCAGTAAATATTTATTCGGTGCCACTGCAGTTGGACTCCAACCGGAATATCAGGCCGAGCATAGTATATGCGTCGTACTGGTAATGGTAAGTATCTGGATAATCGGATTAAACCATTTAATATACTTGTTTGTTAGGACTACGGAGCTCAATGTCATTCCCATGTTCGATGTCTTTTTCAAGTTGGAGCTATAAGGGAGAATGCTATACAGAGTTATAATCGGCATCGTAATTTTTTTGAGTATAACACGGGTCCTGGTCCTGGTTATCCGATCCGATCACACACGATTAAATTCTATGCCTAGCGTGTGTGTGAGTTCGTTTATAGTTTTTTCACACTACATCATGCAATTAAATCTGACAAAATTGTGCTTGTGTCAGATCGGATGCAGTGTGTATACACACTGTAAAATACGCGTGCTAGTCGAATCGAATTGGATCTGATCTGATTTGATCGGACGCAATGTGAACACTGTCTAATATCAATGAACAAGTCAGTCTTGGGGAATTACCTGTTAACAGTATTTTTTTTCAGTAATAATACAAATAAATTGTGTTCGAATCGGGGAAATAATGAAAATTGCGGTCGAGGGATGTGCTCACGGAGAATTGAGCCGTATTTACGATACAATTGCCAAAATCGAAGCTCAGCGCAGAATAAAAGTTAGTGTTTCAATTGATTTTGGAACAGTGGCCACTTGTTTGCGTATACCCTTGATGTGTCAAAATGTCTGTTTGTGTGCATGTCTTGTCAAGCTAACTGTCTCTCTGCCAACCCTTGTTGGGTCAAACTTTTGGCCAAACACTGTAAAACTGTTGTAATCGTACATCTGCCACTGATCATCTTTGTGTTCAGCAGCAACGCTAGATAATCCAGATTGGGCTTATTGTATTGCTAATATTAATTCTATTTGCCAAGAAACCATTAATTTTGCGATAGTCGCTAATAGAAAAAGTAGGATTAATTTTGTGTTTTCTTCCAAAGAATGGGTCCGAGTCTAGTAACGGTGATCGCACTTTGAAGTCAAACAGCCTAAAAAAAGAACATTCCTCCAAAATTCAAATGAGCTTGAGTTTTGTAGCATGGTTTAATTCTATTCGTGCGTTTAAGGATTGCCATTGTTGATGAAATTTTGAACTACTAGTACGGGGAGTCGTAGCAGTTACTAAAATGGATTTACTCGGGTTTTTTGGGTTTAGCAGAGTCAGTGGGTTGGAAATCTTAAATGATAGTCAGCATAACTTTCTTTATAGGCTACGGTTTGAACGGGAATCTATTATTCTCAGCGGTCGTAGTCTCTTATTTCGCTTGATTGTTCTGGGAATAGTTATAATTATTAGTATTCACATGTTCTCACTGATGTGGTTACCGAAACCTGTTTGTTTCGCGATTACTGCTGATGACTATCCATATCAAGTTGCGTTTGGTTCGCGGAAATTGAAAGGGCCAGCGGGTTTTCCAGTTACGATAGCCAGGGCTCCAGGTAACCCCATGAGCAGTTCCTGCAACGGTTCGTCCTGTTTCCATTGCGCGTAGCAACAGATACTGCGCAAATCGTTGCATGTCCCACAAAGGCCATATAGCATTCCGTGATCCAGACTGCGCCGTAGATAGGTATCATTTGTAGGTTTTAACGGGCTTATTACCCGCTTCGCTAAACGTTTGCCACCAAGTCATCAACTGGAATTTTATGAACCCATGAGCGGGACGATTTATGGGCCACTAGCATCTACAAATGGTGACTGTGGCTCCTGTTTTAGCTTGAAAACAAACATCATCCCCTGCTTTGTACGTAGGTACAACTCGCAGCGCTGCGACGAATACCCTGGAGAAACGCAAGGGAAAGCACCACTAGCGAATTATTTACACCGAATGAACTTACAGCCACCCAAAGATGAGCTATAAGTGACACCGAGAGACAAAAAGAAATTTTCACGATTTTACCGATTAGAGCCACATTGGAAACTCCATTTGTTCTATTTCAACTAAACTGATAAATCGTGAACTACAATGTAGCGATTTGGGTTGCTAATATTATATATGGTATTTCAAATACATGTGGTTGAAGTTTTTTTAACCACTATTGTAGGTATATACTTATTTTCGAGTTTGTCCCCGTTAGACACTTCGCGTATATATATATTGTTAATATTAGGTGGATTTGCTGATTTGTTGTGGCGATTTTCAAGCGGTGCGAAATTATGGTGATCTGAGCTGCATGGCCGTACCGAAGAAATATCAAACGCTAAACTCGTTTTACCAGTAAGTGGCCCTGAGTCTTTTTTCATTGCTGCCTTATCGAATTTCGTAATCCTGCGTGCGAAATCGAACAATGCTCATGGCTAGAGCGGACTATATACCGTTGCCGTTTTCGATCAGACTCGCAGTCTGGACGGTGCTGGGCAATGTAGTTTATGATTTAGATAGCGATTTGAATTTTATATTTAAACAATAAATACCACGGAACCACAATTTTTTACATAAGGAATATTTTGCCTAATCGCAATCCCGATAAAGAATAAGTGCAATTGAAAGGGATCAAAATTGCCACCGAATGAAATCGAGCTTGATCGAAATTTCATTAATCCAAATTTGATCCATTTTTCGCTTCGCCAAAATTGGAACTTCGTTTAGTCGAAATTGCGTTTGATCTAAACCGGGAGATATTTTGATTTGCACTTATTTCCGCTCGCGACTGCATGTACCCGATGGCCAGCAGACCAGAAGCGACTTAAGGCATATTTTATTATTACTACGAATAAATTATTTCACCGTCTTCAGCGTTCTTTTAATATGGTCGTCGATTTACGTAATACAATGAGTATTCCAAAACCTTTATGTGTGATTTATTAGTTATGCAACTTGAGCAAATTTTTCGGTCCGGAGTGAATAAGATAGATATTTCCAGCTAACAAGCATATATTTTTTTCCAGTAGTGTATCAAATTTACTGATGCTTATTTTTAGATGCATTTTTGACTTACATATTGCTTTGATTATGTTATCGTGACACTTGTTAATGAATTACACAGTAACTCTGAGTACCAAGTTTCGTTGGGGAAAATTTTTTGTGAATTAACAGTCCCGGACAGAAAAATTTCAACGGTATGGACCGGCCCCGGCCTACAAATTTAAATATTTAAATTGGTCCGGAGGAAACCGGTTTGCGGCCATCAGTAATATTTACACAGCGTTACTACCGGGCCTTGTGAGACACTGCTTTGTGCTCATATTCTTATCCATGGCTAAGAAAGTGATATGCAAAAAATTGGACAGTCGCGGATAAAAGTAAGTGCACAAAAACAAACGGAGACGTTTGAAAGTGCATATGTCCGTGGCCAGCGAAAATTGTGCCTGTCAGCGGCCAGACAATTTCGTTCGTCCACGTTTAGACGAGTAGTCGAAACTGCATCTGTCCGAGTTCAGATGAAATTGCGGCTGGTCACGTCTGCACTTACAGTTGTCGGTGGCCGTAAGTCTCATCGATCATTTCATATAATTGAAAACGTATTCTCTTTATGTGAAAACAAAATTAGTGGATTAGTACAGTTTTGGAGGTAAAAATGCCTCATGGAGAGCGTTTCCGATGACGCAGACAATTATAGTTATGAAATATAACACTTCGCAAGGGAATATCGCCATGCAGTTTCGAGGTACATTGATATAAAGCCTATCGAGCGCACACGGACCTATTTATTAAAATATTGCTTGCGCGACTCCCTTACTAAGCAATATACGTCTTTAAACGACCAGTTTGGGGTATATAAGATGAAAAAACT
This sequence comes from Trileptium ribeirensis, assembly GCA_030248225.1. Lineage (NCBI taxonomy): Eukaryota > Metazoa > Nematoda > Enoplea > Enoplida > Thoracostomopsidae > Trileptium > Trileptium ribeirensis. The sequence continues at coordinate 6,240 of JASANE010014365.1, forward strand.
GCTGATCAACTGATGCAAATTAAATCTAGCGCCATGAAATCAAATCTAGCACCATGTCAAGTTGGACATTTAATCATAGTGGGTTACATTTTGAACAGAACATCAAAACACCAGTAGATTTGCAGACACGGATCGGTTCGGATTGATTTTGCTAAAAATCGGTTTGAAGGTCTTTAGGTGTAAGTAAATGTTGGCTATTTTCTAAAGGAGCAACCGGTGACTTGGAGGCATCGTCTTTGTCGATAAATCAATGTGTGTTTTAAGTGTCACATAGTTCTAGTGTTTTTGCAATAGGTCTCCATAATGTTTCAGGCTTGCTTCCCAAATAGGTCCTATTTTATAGTCCGTTTTATCACACTTTGTTTACTCCGATGGTCAATACATGAATGTAAAAAAGACACCCCTTTGCGGTTTGGGTACTCCTGGGTTACTCCTTATTCGTTTGATCTCTCCTCATGGGCTGTTCATTATCGATCGATATTCTTTTAATTTTGACAATGTCAGGATGTCAAATCCCAGCGTCTTTAGCAGACAGATTTGATAAGCTGAAATAATTGTTTCTAACTTACTGGTACCGATAATCTGCTATTGAAGATCACCGACTTGCTATGATCTTTCCCAGTTGTTGACAATCCTACCTTGGAGGATGTGTAGTTTGTACATTTGAAATACTTGGTTTTTGTGCACTGTCAGATTTGGTGGAAGTAATTAAATTTTGGACATACTACAACAACTAAAATGTTGGTTTGTGTCTTATATTATAATAAAAATTTCGCATCTATTTGCACTGTTGTGTGTATAGTTTTAGCTGTTTTGAAAGATACCTGGTTTCTGTTGCGAAAATAGGTAATTTTTGTTATATATTCGTGTATACCGCTTTTGTTTACGATTTAGATATTACTCCGGTGAAAAATTGGCCCCTGTTTTGACGTTATTTATCGGCGGCAATCACGAGGCGTCGAACTATCTTTGCGAACTTCCGTTTGGCGGATGGGTAGCGCCCAAGATTTATTTCATGGGTTAGTAGTTGGGTTGAGTTTGAAAGCCGAGTGCGGCGTTCGGCTTGTTATTAGGAATGTTTTGTTAACCATGGTGAACGAGGCTTAGATCCTGGTATTTATTGAGTTGAGAGAATTTTCCGGCTGCTAATTTACTTCCGGATACCGGTGGTTGCCGTAGGTCTAAGATCTCGTTGGTTGGTTTGACTTTGGATACTTAAATTTTGGAGCTCAGGTGTATTTATGTAGTTTATGCGATTGAATTTACGGTCTCTTCCGTAAGTAAGTAAACATATTAGTAGGAGGTTGTTGCAATTGTCGTATCAGTTATAGATATTTTGCTTAAACTAAAGGAGTTGTGTATGAACATGAAACAGTCTACATGATTTTATAAGCCCGATTGGATTTAGTTAGAACAAGCTTATTGCAAAACAGAACTGTGTTCTCTACGAATAGCGGTCTGACAACTGAAGTAGCAGTGACGGAAGGATGTCCACAGGGTGGAGTTCTGTCCCCCATTCTGCGGAACATACTCGTAGACAATTTAATACGCAAGGTAAGCAAAGAAGTGCACCTCATGCAGATGTACGCAGATGATGGTGTTATTCTCTGCTGGGGCAGAAATATAAACTCAATCTGTAGAAAAATTCAAAAAGCATTAAATACAACTGCATCATGGTGTGCAGAAAACAATCTCACTATTAATGCAACTAAGACCAACTTAGTCGTCTTTAGCTGGAAAAGGAACTTACCTCTGTTCACACCACCCACTATTAATGGAGTCGAACTGGAACTCAAAAGCGAAACAAAATATCTGGGGGTTACCCTAGATTAGAAACTTCTCTGGAACACTCATGTACAGGAGAAGATAAACAAAGCTAAAAAGATCTTCATGCTCTGCCGACGAGCCGTAGGCAAGACTTGGGGTCTCAAACCTATGGTAACCACTTGGATCTACACCGCAATTGTTAAACCAATTCTATGTTATGGCGCAATTGTATGGTGGAAACGTTGCGAGCTGAAGACTGCACAGAAGCAATTGGACTCGGTCCAGTGTTTTGCCTGTCGCTGCATCACTGGCGTCCTAAGATCGACTCCATTAGCAGCCATGGAACGCATCTTGGGCCTCCCACCTCTGGATGTATACATCAAAGGTGAGAGCGTCAAGACATGCCAAAGATTACAAAGAACTTGTATGTGGGATGTGACCCCTACTACAAGATCTCACACCACGATTGAATCATTCATAACAGATCAGTTGCCTCACTACCGCCTCCCATGTGATAGTGAAGGCATGACTTCCGAACTGATCAGTGAATTTGAAATAAAACTGCCAAATAGAGAAGACTGGTAGGTATCGACTGCGGTAACCGATCCATTCAACATGGTAGTGTATACCGATGGATTACACCTCACTGATAGCACCTCTGCAAGTGCAGGGTATACAATCAAACGCTAAATCTTCGTAAACACTACAGCTTAGGAAAGTATGCAACTATATTTCAAGCTGAGATATATGCAATATTAATGGCTACCGAAGACCTACTGTGCAGACGGTCAGCAAACATGGATGTAGCTATCTGCTCTGATAGCAAAGCATCCATACTAGCCTTGACAAAAGAAAACAGTAATTCAAAACTTGTAAAAACCTGCAAAACAAACTTAAATAAGTTATGTAAAAACAACAAAGTCACCCTCATATGGGTTCCGGGATACAATGATGTAACTGGAAATGAAATTGCAGATGAATTAGCAAAGATAGGAGCAAATACCCAATTTATGGGTCCAGAACCCGTTATCGGCATTTCGGACTTCTTTTTGCGAATAACGACGAGATAATGGCTGAACGAACAAGATAATTAAAAAGTTTGAGGAAACACCGCAAATGGAGCATACAAAAACGATGCTACAACTATTAGATACCACTGGTTTACCGCCAGCAAGTACAATAGGAAAGATTTATTTCTCATCATCTCTATGATTACTGGGCACTGCCTCCTAAATAAGCATGTGCATAAGATTGATCAAACGGTAAGCCCTCTATGTGGAAGATGTCTCCGAGCGTAAGAAACACCTATTCACTTCCTATTTCATTGTGAATATTACGATACTCTGAGATTCGCCACTTTTAGCATTACCGATCGCAGCGAACTCACAGATGCTATTCCTACTAAGTCTATACTTCAGTTTGTAAGAAAATCTAAAAGATTCCTGGAAGCCTAGCTTCCCAGTAGGCAAAATGGACCATCTAGGTCTACTTGCCTCACACAAATATCTATCTAGAACAAGCGATATAAGCGCTATACCAGCTGGCCTGTCCACATAGGGGGGTGGCGGTTCCTCCGAGTATGAACACGGGGACCCCCGGAAAATCCCCCACTTTTCAAAGGGCTGTGGACAGGCCAGACCGGTATGCTAGTTTTCTTGTTATTATTAGCTAATGGAAGCTTACTGATGACAATGCGTAAGCAACGAATTTTTACGCACATCGAGATGTCAGATCATTGATTTTGTTAATGCCGGATCAACTGTTTTGTGGCTTGAGAATGTTTCAAAAGATTTATTATATCCAAAGTAGTGCACCATTTATCACTCAAAATTTATTTATGTAATATGGATGAATAAGGAGCAAGACTTCTAACTTAGGTACGAAACAGTATAACCTGGAATAGCTGTCGTACTATGTAGCAAGCACGATGTAGTAGTTACAGATTTAGGAAACACTTTAGGAATACAGTAAAATTTCCGTTCTGACATAAATTTATTAAACCAACAACATTTTCCTAGTCCATTTTTGACTATGAGTCTTATGTGACTACCAATCTCAAGCTCAGTCTCCAAACACATGTCGGTATTATCGCCAAAGTCCAGCCATGAATTAATCCGTGTTGATATGATTTTGATTAGTGTAACTAGATCAATTATTGGCCCTACAACATCTTTCTAGTCTATTTTTTCATTTGTCTTTGAGTCGGATGCGATTATTAATATCAATGTTAGGCTTCAAATACATGGTGGTATTATCGCCAACGGCTAGCCATGGATTAATCTTTAATGATGTGATTTTGAGAAGTGTAAGTAGATCAGTAACATATTTTTCATCGGATTGCTTCTAATATTATGCGTTAAGTGTATGTCGGCAAAACAAGCCTTAAGCAAAAGTTCTGGAATGCCGCATAGTATAGTATAGTATTGTCGGCACATTTCTTTTGAGAATCTGTGAATTAATCGGTTGTCCTTACAATTGCTTATCGCTTTAGGCTATGCCGGTTGTGTTCGTTTTGGAAATTTGCGCATCGCTGGATTGTCGGGAATTTATAAAGGATACGATTTTTCGCGAGGTAAATAATGTATCCGTACATATAATAATAATTGACTCGGATGCTTTGCTTCTGGGGTTCTTTAAATAAATATTGCTGCAAACTATGGTGGCGGTGGTATTTTGTGCTTTTCCGTCCGTAATAATTGACTCCGATGCAATACTTCTGGGATTCTTTAAATAAATATTGCTGCAAACTATGGTGGCGGTGGTGTTTTGGGCTTTTCCATCTGTAATAATAGACTCGGGTGCAATGCTTCTGGCATTCTTTAAATAAATATTGCTGCAAACTATGGTGGCGGTGGTATTTTGTGCTTTTCCGTCCGTAATAATTGACTCCGATGCAATACTTCTGGGATTCTTTAAATAAATATTGCTGCAAACTATGGTGGCGGTGGTGTTTTGGGCTTTTCCATCTGTAATAATAGACCCGGGTGCAATGCTTCTGGCATTCTTTAAATAAATATTGTTGCAAACTATGGTGGCGGTGGTGTTTTGGCTTTGCATCCGTGTTTGTGTCGCTCAGCCTAAGCTGCGTTCGCACGTTCAAACTGATTGCTCAGAATGTGAGATCGTATTTTGATAAAAATTTTAGAGGCATTTTTGGCTAATTTGAACACGTGAACACCTGTTCAAACTCTTGTAGCATATCCTTATTACTTTAAGCAGTCGCACATAAAGACTATACCTCCAAGAGATTTGAGCTCAAAATTAAGCAAAACAGTACAAAACATTTAAAAAATTTTTACGTTTCGAATTATAGTAGATATTCGGTTAAATTATGAGCAAAAGGCCTGAATGATGAATGCAGCTTCAAGAGCTTTTCAAATCTGGTTTAGCGGTACCACTGTTATAAATTAATTTGTCCTATGATTATATTTCTATTTTGCCTTCTGGGAAACGGATTATTGCTGTTTTCGTGTGCTGCAATATAGTATTTGATAGAAATGAGTGTCGCCTTTCGAACGAACGCACATCGAACAGAAGTTTAACAAAAGTTTTATTTATTCTCGAACACTTTTGCCAAACCAAGACTTTTACTCGAAAGCAATGGCGTTAAGCTCAACGGTTCTAGCGCGCAGCATCTAGTATTATTTCGGGTACTAAAATTTTAATGAAATTAGTGATAAGTTATATATTTTTTATGTTTGCCATTGAATAATCAATAATTTATCTGTACGTGTAGTGTATAAATGTGCCCGAAATGAAACGGATGTATAGCTATCACTTTTGAATCCCGGTTTTGAACAAACGAGTAAGGTGGTTGACTAGCTGTTTGTAAAACTGAGGCAAAAAAACTTGAAAGCTCAGGGGTATTTTTAAGGATCAGTTGGATTTTTTGTGAATATTTTCAGCGGTTATATTTAGAGTGAATATTTAACCACACACGTATGTACGTTTTGTTTCAGGTCGCTTTGAAGTACCGCCATATAACGATGGAACACGCAAGTCATGCTATCACATTCGGAATCTCGACGTGTTTAGGCTTAAACAGGTAATATAGCTAATTTGATTGAAACGGAGTGAACATAGCGAGCGAAGTTTCTTCAAATAAATATCGTCTTTTTAGGAAAAAATATATTTTGCTCTGTCTGTTCGGTGCATATCTTTTTCCAGAATGATAGATTTTCGCAATTTTTTAAATGTAGTTGTCCACCTAGCTTTGTATTTGCGCTCTTTTCATGACATTCTACCTAAATTTTCACAAAACTGACACATATTGTAGAATTTTGGATTTTGGCCATTTTGTTATCCAAAATTTCAGACTACAACTCTTGTCAGTGTCCTCAGATTGAAAAATGGAGACCAGAAACCTTTTATCAACAGCAATAACTTTGCTGTGATGCATTTTTGTCAGAGTATTCGTTTTCGAGATACGAGCCAAAGTTTAAAAAAATACCCTCAAACAAGTAGAATTTTAGAAATTTTTTACCAATTTTGGCTTTTTTTTGCTTTTTGGGGTGAACTAGGGAATTGGATAGATATTTATCCAATCAATCGTTTTATTTTCATTGGGTGTATTATTAACCATGCGGGACAGTATCGGAGTAAAATTTGGTAAATTTTGGCACAAAAATGGTAAAAGATTGCCACTTTTTCAATATAAATATATGAACGTCATGAGAATGCGTTTGCATGTTTTCAGGGTTGATGGGTACGATTAAATCAATTTGTATTTGCGTGCTATGCATCAAATAATGCAAGTGTTGGGGCTCTGCAATATCAAACAATCACACAATCACTCTACAATTTCTAACTTTTCTAAATTTTAGTGAATTTCAAATGTTTTCGATTTTTGGCCATTGGATGAAGAAGCGAGCGGAAAATTATTTTGCAGTTATGACTAAATTTATGAGGAAAAACTGGGCCAATTATGAAACAAAATGGAAAATTATTGGATTTAAAACGTTTACTTCGACATTATAACTATGTTAAAATAGTTGTTTAAAACAAAATTTATGGCAAAATCATACTGGATTAAGTTTGGGTCTGATTGGAAAATGTCTGGGTGTGATTAGAAAATCTTGAGGCAAAACCCACTCTTGGATCCAAAAACCTAGTGTACTCATATATTATTACTTTAAAGGGGCTCAGAAGGTTGACACACTTTACAACTGTCCGTCTTAGTTACTATATTTATTTTTAGAATTGGCTGTAATTGTTCAAAATTTAAATATAACGTTTTATATTTGGGACGTGTGAAAAAGCTTTTGCAAAAATCGTCTGAAAAGGACTGTTTTTAGTAAAGTTATGATATAAATTGTATTTTGGTTTCGTGTATATCCTGGAATAATAGGGAACTTATTTTTGGCGTATATGTATTTAACCACGTTTTCCTATAGATAGTTCAGAGTCGATCATACTAAGGTTTACATTCGAGCTAAAAGTTTATCGATCTAAAAAGTTATGGTGATCCAGCCTGCTGCCAGTCACCAAATTTTTTTCTTTGAATGCTCCGGAAAATTGAATAGCTAGTGGATTATTTTGCAATACATAACAGTTGAACAATCATAGATATATATTGTACCTCATTGATGTTTTGAATTAAAGCAATTTTGCGAGTCGAAACAGCGTTTAAAGTTTTAGATTAATAAGTTTGGACATTTCTACCATTTGAACACTTCAATTTTTCATGCCGCAGTAGTGCAAGATGAGCATATTTGGATCATAATAAATTTTCTTTCTTTTTGTTTCAGCTAAGCGGTCGCATCGATGTTGCCATGTCGCATGACTGGCCGCGTGGTATTCCTGCACCGAACGATCCTTCATCGTCGACAGCCAATACCATTGCACTTCCCTACGGTGTAACGATGGACGTTGATTGTGATAAGCGATGGTTGCTTAACGTAAAGAAGCATTTTAAGGTGAGCCGCGTTTTGTAGGTTTGAGGTTTCGGCGGTGATGTGAAGCTGAGCAGAAACGATATTTTGTCAAAACTTTCAACCGTCAGCTTGTCTGGTTTGTTTGCATAGTTGCTTGAAGATGTCTTTTTATACTAATTATTTCTATAGTGGTTCCTATTTATCGGTGTCACCCAAACGTGTATTATAACCGGTTGTATCTTACGCTTGAAATGCTACGTTCTTTGTATTTTCTTTTGTAGTCTGTATTTTGGTTATTTTTATACACTAAATGTTAACAAAATATTGCCATTGTGGCAATGGATGTAATTTTTTATACTATTGTTTGGCGCACGGGATGAATGAACTACGTTGTACGATTTCTGGTATATTTTCAGATACGATGCATTATTGAGATAGAAACGTCAAAATGTTTTAGTTTCGAAAAATTATTAAACTACATTTTTAAAAATAATTTGCTGCTTGAAACTATGTCTGTGTAGTTTGATGTTGCTGCTTGTAATATGGAGTTCATACAGTCTAGAGCGCAGCGGATGTAATAATTTTTGCATTGTTTTATGATCGTGTTGGATTTAGAATTATTTTAGGACGATGTGGAGACAGGAAAACTGGGCAGTAAACCAACGACGGACCTTATGGCTACGCTTCGGCCGACGTACTGGTTCGCGGCACATTTGCATGTGAAATTTTCGGCGCTCGTAAAGTTTAAAACCAAATCGGTAAGCAAAAAAACTTTATTTTTTACTTCATATCTAGATGTTGTTGTCCCTTTTTTCTAAAAGAGACATGTCAGAACAGCTAGGTGCCAATTTTGAAACTTTAATAATAAAAATTAGTAATAAAGACAATTCATAAAATAATATTAAAATAAATAATTTATAGTAATAAAAATCAGATTCTCTGCTGAGACCTTTGACAATAATTACCTGTAGCTATGGTTGGCATATTATCGGCGAATATGTAGCAGTATTTTCGCGCAGTGGTGAAGTGTTATTCGTCACCTGTAAGCTGTTGGGTTCACATTCAGAAATAGAGATTTACTGTGGCATTATTGTCCGTAAAAAATAAGTTATTATGGTATCGACATTCCACATTGGATTATCCTTGTAGCTAATTAAAATGAAGCAAGCGAAGAGAAAATCGTGAATTTTTTTGTCTGTCGCTGTCATTCATAACTCATTTTGGACTGCACGGATCTAGATAAAACTTTTTGTTCGCTTGAGAAAGTAATGACGATGCTCTTTTTAGTCGAACGAGAAAATTTTCGACCCGATTTTCCGGGTGGGTATGGCAAAATCAGGTTTTTAACGGTTCTTTGCTAAATATGGCCATACGGGTACCAATGGTTTGCAGCCCATATCTCTCTACACAATCTTCGTATCGAAACACCGAGACTACCATGCAGAATTAGCTGTTTGTTTTTGTTTGTCGATTTCAGCATCATAGACGTGTTATAGGCGCTGGTATACTATGCTAGAGTACCAGCTAAGTTCAGGAAAGAGATGACTGTCTTCGGTTCCAAGAACAATGCTTCGCGTGTATTGTCAGCGTTGTTGAATTACTGTTTCTTCGCCATTGTCGTTTTTGAGTTTTGGCATTTATCGAATATATATGTTCGCTAAAGTTTTTATAAAGCGCCAATTCTGGAACTGGACTTCTTGTGGTTAGCCATGCCTGTGTCATAACCACAGAATCAGCTCATCGAGATCGGCAACGTTCTTTTTATGGGACCACTCCCTTGGCCGCTATAAGCCCGAATATGGTTCGTCGACCCTTTGCCGGAAATCCCGGTTTTTCAAATTTCGGCATGTTATTACGTGTTTTTACCTTAGTGAGAGTGTCTATTTGGTTATCAAACACGTAGATACGATAGTTTTGCTATCTAGAGTCCAGCTTGACTATATTATATGTTTCATGGCATTGCAGGGTTTTAAGGTCGACGAATACGATATACAAAATGTGGAGGGTTTTGGTTGTTTGGTTATGTATTGTGTGCAGACTATCAAGAATGACCTATATGTTTTTCTGTAGGATGAATACAATGACTTGGTTATCTTGAGTCCAGTATGCATGTTCCATGCCGTTTCATGCGTTTTCAACTGGTTTATGGTTAATGATCCCGACTTCCATAGTAAAGTCTGCCTTCAGTTGTTTGGTTACGTATTGCATACAACACATCACGAATTGTCATAGGGCATCCATTGGGTTTAGAGTCAATTAACCCGATTTCCATAATATATTATGTCTTCAGTAGTTTAATACATTGCATAAAGTATATATATAGAGATTTTTTGGTATGCTGAAAACAATAATGTGGTTGTTTAGAGTCCAGCGTCCACATTCCATGCCGTTTGAGATGTTTTCAATGGGTTTTAGATCAGTGAACCCGAATTCTAGAATATAGTCTGTTTTTAGTTTTTTTGGGTTACGCGTTGCGTACGGGTCATCAACAATTGTCTATATGGGTTTTCCTGTAAGCTGAATATAGTGGTTTGGTTATCTAGGGATCAGCGCAAATACCTGATACGTCGTCAGTTGTTTTCGACGTGTTTAGGGTCGACTAAGTTTTGGGATTTTCAGTGGATTAAGTGTTCAAGAGGTTTTATGGTGGTATATACTTCAAACACAGCCTATTACAGGTGATTAAACTAAATGATAAATGTGAAATTTTTCCCAAAATCAGTCGTTTCGTTTCAGCATCGCTTACGAGATACTAGTTAATAAATGGTAATGATTTCATAATGCCTCATTATAGTTTTACAGTAACGATTACACAACTCCGCAACTGTCATTGATAAGTCCGCTAAATGTTAGTCCAGATATTAAAGCAATTTCAGCAGTTAGTACATCGTACGGTTTTATTCATCATGCATTTATAAGTTGGTTCTTGTGCTATGCTATAAAATTTATAATTATTTTGAGAAATTCCCTTTTGCTGGGCTCCCTGTTATCCAAATATTCAAGTTTCTATTCAGTGTTGTAGTTTTTTTCATGCGCAGACCCAGTTAGGTTTTCGTGCAGGAGTATGCTAGTTTTGTCTTGATTTTAGCTGTAAAGTCCTTTAGTCTTCTCGAAATCGTTAGATAATTTCGATTAATAGTGTGAGGTTATTGGTGTTTTAGGACAACGAGACACAAACCGAAGAGTCGATCACACGATTTCTTGCCCTCGACAAATGCTTGCCTCGGCGCGATTTCTTACAAATCATCGATATCAATCACGATGTCCCATCGACATCGCTGTCCTCCGACTACAAACTATGCTATGACCCAGAATGGCTGGCCGTACTACGATCGACTGATCATTTGTGGAATTTTAGCGGTGGAGCAAATTATATGCCCGGGCCTCATGGTGATGAACGGTAGGTAAACGTGTCTCAAATACGATTAGTTGTTTATAATGTGTTGTGTTACCAGCCTATTTAATATTTTTTTTAATTTTATACATTATAGTATCCGACAGAAATGACTGAATCTTTTCGAAAGAACGAACACCAAACAGAAATCGACCGAATTTTACTTATTTTCGTACAACACTCAAACTTGAAAAATGCGCAAAAAATTTCGCACATATCTCGAACATTTTGCACAAAATTTAGGATTTCTCGAACAAAAACTTGGTGCAAAAGTCGAACGATAATCCCTTATTTCTGGGTAGTACTCTACGTTTTTGGAAATCTTAACATACACAAATCACGCTGTGCTCGGTTTCGTTTTAGTTTTGTTTTGTTGAGTAGATTTTTATGGAATTGGTTAGATTTTTTGGCGAATCTCCTGTTCTTCATTCTGGGGTGAAAAATCTTTTTCGTTACTGGAAAATTCTTGAAATAATATATTTCAGTAGCATACCAGACCTTGTTTTTCCTGAATCAATATTAAGAATTTTAGTTTAGGAATATGAGTGAGTGACAAAGTGTGTTTTTTTTTGAAATTTCGAATTAAAAACAAACGTGCTTGTCCGTCCGAGAACTACAGTCGTTACCCATGATTACGAGAGCTACAGTCTACAGATTGCTTAACATATTTATACGCAACTTCAGCGCTGATCGACGTACCATTTGTCTTCTCGCTCGCAGAAAACAAAAAATTTGCAGCACCTGTTAGAATTAAATGACTGTTGCTCTGTTGATGTTCGCTCAATGCTCCGTTGATGTGCATTCGATGGTCCCTTGATGATCGCTCGCTGCTCCCTTGATTTTCGCTCGCTGCTCCCTTGATTTTCGCTCGCTGCTCCCTTGATGTTCGCTCGCTGCTCTCTTTATGTTCGCTCGCTGCTGCCTTGATGTTCGCTCGCTGCTCCCTTGATGTTCGCTCGCTGCTCCCTTGATGTTCACCCGCTGCTCCCTTGTAGTTCGCCCGCTGCTCCCTTGATGTTCGCCCGCTGCTCCCTTGATGTTCGCCCGCTGCTCCCTTGATGTTCGCCCGCTGTTCTCTTGATGTTCGCTCGCTGTTCCCCTGATGATCGTTCGATGTTCCCTTGATGTTCGCTCGCTGCTCCTCTGATTATTGCTCACTGCTCCCTTGATGTTCGCTTGCTGTTCCCGTGATGTTCGTTTGCTGTTCCCGTGATGTTCGTTTGCTGCTCGAAATAAAACACTGCTCCCTGGATGGGGTTTCAAGGGTTTCACGATTGACAAACCCGATTAAAAATGTGCGTTTTCATTTTGCTTGATTATTTATTGCTTACAGTTCATGAAGAATAGTCTATATACAGGTTTTTCGGTACGCTAATTGTGATTGTTCGGTTATATAGAGACTAGCAAGAATACTTCGCGGGATTTTAGTTTTTGATGAGTATAGGGTCGACTATCTTAATGGTTTCAGGGTTACATAGGTTTTAGTTTCCTATATGCATCAAACACAAAACAAAGCCTGTTACAAGTGATTGTATGTAATTGTTGTCACTTGATTAAACCACGATCTCTTCGTTTTACCATAACTTGCGAGTTACTAGTATTTATACTGTTTTATATTAGTGTTTTAGTAGATTGTATTTTAGCTACGATTTCAAGCCAAATTCAGTCGAAATAGCTCAGGTCGACGAACTGTTCAGTGGCGATTATACGATACCGGAGAATTTTACTCGTACAGCTCCGCCATTGCCGTCAGCATCATCGAGTGGCCGAAAGAGCCTTGAACCATCGACGCCGTCTAACTTGCTGCTCCGACCAAATCCTCAAACATCGGCGTTTTGCTCTAAGCTCCAGATCAGAGACTATTGGAAACGGATTAAGGCGGCAAATAAGCGACTCTCCGCCGTGCCAGATTTGTAAGTTTACAAGTCGTTTTTCCCAACCGTCGATGTGACTTTTGTTTCACTAAATTCGAGAAAATATGCAATTTTTATAATTAATTCAACAACGTTATTCGAATGAAAGATAATCTATAATAATGGCGTTCTATAGCATTAATATAGTATCTTATTTGTGTTTTTTACATTATAAAAAAGCTGAAATATGGTTTTTCAGGATTATCAAATTTGAGGTAAATTTATGTACACTCGTAGCTGCAAAATAATCAATAGAAATCGGGATCGATTTCGATTTTAAATTTTGAATTTATAGAATTTAGATTATTTTCGATTAAACGAAATCTCGATCGCTTTCGTTTGCGCTTATTTTTGACCGCGACTGTATGTCTCACAGGGAAGTCATATCTTTGAAATAAAAAATCTTTATGAAACTTTAAGTGTGGTGTATTCATGCCCTCATTTTCATCAATTGCAGCAACAAATTTTAACGTACGCAGTAGAACACCTAAAGAAATCTTGCAAATGTACGAATGTTCATTGTCTGTTGTGATCAGGTTACGCCACTATGATTGCTGGAAAAGTATTACTGTTGCTGAAAAATATATAGTAGATACTACATTAATTATTAGTAAGAAGCCAAAAGTTTTGTATAATATACATTTACGGCAAATGAAAGTGCAGATGGAAAAAATTTCTTCCGTCCGCGTCTAGACAAAGTTGCGCCCGGCTCCGTCAAGACGAAATAGCATCCGTCCCCGTCCAGATGAAATTGTATTTGTCTGAGTTCAGACAGATTTGCGTCCGTCTGCGTCCAGACGAAATTACACCCGCTCGAAGTCAGACAAAATTGCGTCCGTCCGCGTCCAGGCCAAATTACTTCCGTCCGAATCTGCACTTACTTTTGGCCGTGAATGTAGAATAGGCAGTGGAGTTGTAATTTCGATAATGAGTGTTGAGATGACGACCTACGTTTGGCTCAGATTATGAAAAATTTCTTTGCATCGATTAGCCGATTGACAATTATTCCAAGTCCTGTATATTATGTTTGCCTTAATTACACGCACCGACAGCATCTGCCATGAATTGGCGTTGCTGGCTCGACGTTCCTTCGCTCGAAAAATGACAGTCATTTCTGGCTTTAGTATATTGTGTATTATTATATTTTTATTATATTCTGCACAGTGATATATTTGTATATAATTTTTTTATTTTAGACCGTCTGCTTCTCCTCAAGCATATTTTGATCTCAATGCAACGCTGGATCCTCATGAAGTGTCGCTTAATCCTGACGATACATTCTCTTCGCCGTGCCCAGTGCACGATAAACGGGCAGATGATGTTGATGAAAATGCGTCTAACGCCACTCAAAAATCATTCGGGCCCCACGACGTATCTACTAACGAGGACGCTCTATTTGTACTCGATCGTAAACCAATGCCTGCTAAAACAGTGTCACGCCTTAGCGGACTCCAACTGCCTAAGCCAAAGCAGGCTCTCGGAAGATCGGATGGATTGACATTGGCTGAGACGGAGAAAAGCGAAAGTTATGCGAATAGTGGAGCTGGAGATGACAGCTACTCGAAAGGTTGTGCTATGGTGGATACCTCAGACAATGTGACTCGAAGCATAACATCGCCTTGTCAGTGGGACGATACCAATAAGTGGCTTAACGACACCGTCGAGCCTATCCATAAGCAACCAAATAGCGTACTGTTTACACTTGACAGGAAACGTGGAGACATGTCGTCGAACGAAACTATCGTAACTGACGCCAACAACGAATCGCATAAATCATCATTGTTTAGCGGTCAAGATCCTAGTGATACGGGAACTAAGCGAAGATCGGACCCTGCGGATCCTGGAGGACCAGATTTTAGCTCATCGAAATTAGAAACAGAGTTCCCGGAAAATCATTCTGCTGTCGCATCGGAATGTATTTGCGAAACGCCGAAGCCGAAATTCAAACGACGCAATGCATCTGTCTATGAGACTCCATGTGAGTAAACAGTCGTCCCGTAAACGAGCACAAATTAACTCAGAGGTCGGTGGTACATGATTGTTGCGTCTCAATTGGTAGTTCACTACAGGGTTTGCTGTCATCACTGTCGGGATAGTAAGTCTCAACTACCATGTAGTAGTAGTAAACAGTGACGGTCAGAGATTAAAACAAGATTTTTGCGAACGATTCTCGAGAATGTGACTATGATTTGTAAATTCACATTAGCAATCAACGGTTACCAATCTCATAGAAACATGATTGTTCTAGTATAATAGACGACATAAAATTATTGAACATACACTTTAAATAATGTATTTATAAATTTTTGTAACGGTTTACCCTTGTACGATGCTCCCTGGCAACTAATAAAACATACTTAATGGCTTTCGACGTTGCGTTCGGATGTGTTTGACGTCCGTTTAAACAATGTTCGATCGAACCTTTACATAGTAAAATTTTATCGAAAACGATGATCGGGGTTCCCATCGTGTGTTGTCGTATACCGAAAAATATCATCAAAAAATCCGTCAGGGCATCCGTCTAAACACTACCCACGATGATAAATCTGGCGACATGCGAGAGCATCGCTACTCATTTTAACGGTACAGCGGGCAGCACAAGATTGATGATAACAATGAGGCGGTGGCGACGATTCACTTCTCGGCAGCCGGGTACAATGTGACGTTGGCATTGGCGGATGATCCTGTGGTTGGACTATAACGGCACTATCGGGCACGTAGTCCGATGACGATGAAGTGGTAAATGCGATACCGCTGTGGCCATACGTCATCGCTGTGTTGGTGCCAGTTGCGATATTACGTTTCCGATCGGTCAACAAGTCAGCGGCATAATGCGATATTCGGTGTCGTTAATTCCGTCCGACAACAATGTCGGCTTTGGTTCGAACACTAAGAGTCCAGTCGATCCCCTTCACGCAATCCCAGTGCAGATTCGGAATACTTGGGTCGAAATTAACAATATAATGACTTGTTTCTGCGCGACTGCCGCCCCCCCTGTACTGTCATGTTCGGTGATTACTCGCCGGGCCCCACAAGGGTATAAATCAGCCGTACCTGCTGCAAAAACGTTAATCATATTGAAGAGCGAAAACGCGCTGACTACAACTACTTTTGCGGCCAGAAGAAATGTGAAATTTTTTACGTGAAACACACTGGGTTACAGAAGGCTAACAGTCCCAATAGTTGCTTTGTCTGAAAATACGACTACATGGAATTTTGCTTAAGTACACACCTTTATCTTTATAAAGAATTATGCCAATGTAAGAATAATGGCTGGTCGAGAATTAGCTACATGAATACTTCTATGCAATGTCTGTATTTTGGCACGGATGTGCAGCGGTCACCATAGGCATTGCTAATAGTGGTGTTATTTTTCTGCTCCTAAACGTATAGTAGTCGAATTTGCGTTATTCGCAATCCTATTTCACGCCGGATGTGATGTTTGATATAAATCTCTAGATATTATGGTTAGCGACTTAATTAGGGTAAAATTCGTATATGCAGCGGTCACCATAGGCATTGCTAATAGTGGTGTTATTTTTCTGCTCCTAAACGTATAGTAGTCGAATTTGCGTTATTCGCAATCCTATTTCACGCCGGATGTGATGTTTGATATAAATCTCTAGATATTATGGTTAGCGACTTAATTAGGGTAAAATTCGTATATGCAGCGGTCACCATAGGCATTGCTAATAGTGGTGTTATTTTTCTGCTCCCAAACGTAGTCGAATTTGCGTTATGCTATTTCACGCCGGATGTGATGTTTGGTATAAATTTCTAGATATATGGTTAGCGACTTAATTAGGGTAAAATTCGTATGTGCAGCGGTCACCATAGGCATTGCTAATAGTGGTGTTATTTTTCTGCTCCCAAACGTAGTCGAATTTGCGTTATGCTATTTCACGCCGGATGTGATGTTTGGTATAAATTTCTAGATATATGGTTAGCGACTTAATTAGGGTAAAATTCGTATGTGCAGCTGTCACCATAGGCATTGCTAATAGTAGTGTTATTTTTCTGCTCCCAAACGTAGTGGAATTTGCGTTATCCTATTTCACGCCGTAAAAGTGATGTTTGATATAA
Organism: Trileptium ribeirensis; assembly: GCA_030248225.1. NCBI lineage: Eukaryota > Metazoa > Nematoda > Enoplea > Enoplida > Thoracostomopsidae > Trileptium > Trileptium ribeirensis. Next base: position 23,270 of record JASANE010014365.1, read on the forward strand.
ATCTCTAGATATTATGGTTAGCGACTTAATTAGGGTAAAATTATCAAATTTTGCTTAGATGGGCGCTGTAACAACCGAAACGGCTGTAGTGTCCTGTTTTCGAACGGTAAAAGATAACTCTATCATTTGGATTTTTTAGTGTTACAACGATAAGGCTGGGCAACGCAATATAAGACGATTAGGCATAGTTTGACAAAATCCGAAAACAAAGCCACCGCTTGAAAAGCTAAATACAGTACTATGTATGTAGTTTGCTCAATTTAACACAACATTCGTCTAGCAGAAATATAGCAATGATTAAATCAAATATCTTTTACACCACCATCCTGTGGATGAATAGCGAGGCATGAACATTCTGAACTTCAATGTCGTAGTGATAGCGAGCTATGCTGTTTGTAATCCCTTAATTTTCAGACTAATGCTGTTATAAGTTTGAATTAACGAAACGACACTTAACAGATTAACGACACAGATGCCGTAACGGAATTTTACAAAGGGGAACGCAGCCGGTAGTCTAAGCCATTTGCAGCCACAAAACTGTCATATCGCCATTGACATTCCAAATTGAGCGTCGCATATTGATACCAAGAGTGCATGAGGGAAGAGTATGACACGTCCCTGCACTAAACATATAAACCCGTGCTTGATGATACGAGCGTTTTCGGCCTGACACCCCGGTTTCAGGGGGCGCAGCTCGGACCCCTCCATTTGGGGGGGGGTAGGCCGTACCTCCCAATTTCTGGGGTTGGTTAGCTAGAAGGCCGCTTATACACCGACCCTCCCACAGAAACTGGGGGGTCAGAAAGAAATCGCCCGTATCACAAACACAGGCTTACGTGTGAGTGCAGGGAAGTGTGATACTCTTCCCTAATATACTCTTGATATTAGGATCTACTGTTTGGAGTTTAATGATAAGAGTGTCTTCTATAATGCAGTCATTACAATTATTCAAGGGTGCTCTAAATTTAATTTAATTTGTTAACATTTGATAATATTTTGGTTTTAACTGGTGTTACACAAAGAAAAATTGAGACGCTTGCCGCTCACCCTTAGAAATGCTGAGTGAACGCCAATCGATTGGATTTTAAATGTAGATTGCATCTAGCAACATTACAGCACATCTAGAACTGTATTTCTTGTAGAGTTAGGCAAAAACTGAAAACAAATTTACAGCAGGACGGATGTGCCAAAAGATATTTTACAACGATTCAGTAACTATCGCTTAACATATTAGTTTTCACAAATATTGCTTAAATTGCTGTGGAATAAAGAAATGTAAAAATGTCGACCCCTATTTTTGTTTACACATTTATCCTGTTATTTTTAGAAAGTAAATTTTATGACACTCAGTGCGTTTTTTATTGGATGTGATGCGTTTTATTAACTTTATTTTTAAAAAAGACTTAGTATAGGGTAGCCGTTAGCTCATGATGCTCGACACATATGTCTTGCGTTTACAGGTGAGTGTAACGTACAATCAATAGTGTTCTCAATAGCCGCTTTCAGGCGCGCTGCGTGGGATGTCTCGTATGCGGGGTATTTTTGGCCGATAGTTCGATTACGATTAGCTGCACCATGTGTCAATTATGAAAAATGGTGCCTTTGATTTCAGTTGTAAACAGTTTGCAAACGCAATAGAGTTAAACTATAAATCATGCTTTGTACAAGCGTTTATGTTTCTCGGCATCGTGCTCGTTTTGGTATTTCTGGCGCAGCTGAACAATCCTTCTCTGCAATTGTAAACTGAACGACTGAGTTACTGAGGTGAAAAAAGCGTAATGCATTCTATTTCGTTCGTGATACGAGTCTAAAGCTTAGGTTTTTTGTGTAACATATACACTAAGCCTAAAGTCGGGAGCTGCTGCCCTCGCTCTAAGCGCTTCCTTTTTTCTAGCGGTACATCGTATTGCCTTTGAATAATAGTTTGGTAAGTAACTACATACATATCGGCAAGCTTTTAGCGATGAATTGGAATATTTGCCAAAAAAATTGGTTGAAATCTATTGCAACGAAACTTGAATGCATAGATAGTCAAAGTGCATGGTGCGGCATATTGTATTGTGTAAACGGTTCAGATACGAATCGATTTTTGAACAAATGAGCAGAAGCATATACGAACATTGAATTGTGGCTGTGTTATTGACGCGCTTTGCTCGGTTGACGATCCAAGCAGCTGATCCAAATGACGATACTTGCAAGCAATTTTTTAATTTGTGTCGTGTCAACTTTTATTTTTACGCCGCTGGTTTGAATACGCTAAAAATGTGGTCCTATGTCACCTTTAGGAGCCGGACGGCATATCGCTAGTAAAAAGTGAATCGCTTAGAGCCGAGGGTTCGATAGACAGTCACGGCTGCACCCCCTGATTTAGGCTTATGCTATGTGATATGGCTCATATAGGGAGTTCAGCTTAGGATTAATCTATAGAGATCGGCGTGGCACGCATGTAACTTTCGCTTCTAAAACTTACATCGATCCAAAGTGTGCCCGCGTTATCGGATTGGGTCGGATGTAATGTGAGCGCTCCATATTATACAATAGCGTGCAAGTGTCATCGGAATGATGTGAACACGCCCGTAGACGCGTGGATAACTCTAAGTTTTAATTGTTTAGACTTTAATTCTATTAAACGTACGTTTCATTTAGATTGACGCATTCCATTTATGAGCTTCTTCATGGGACATGATTTTGAAGTATGTTAAGTGATTGCGATTTTGTATTTGGCAGCTTCGATAATATGCGAGGTTTGGTTTAGACTTCATAATGGTATTAGTAGCTGGTTTGTTCATATGCTTTTGAAAAGTAGGGTGACTTAGGAAACCCCATGTCCATTCCCCATTGAAGTTGCAAAATGGGTGCGGGAGCAAACTTTGGTTTGATATGGATTTAGGTACCGGCGGGCCTTTTGCAATAGGGTGCTCCGTGAGTCACCCCAGGATCGTGGGATAAGGTCAATAGAAGCAAATATTTTATATATTATATATATAAATTATATCTTAATTTAATGTATAATACGTCGTGAATATGTATCATGTGTCGTTTTATATACATATAGACGTCAGTATTTCTGTATCCTACGATTGAGATGGGCAAAAATACCCAAATTTGCTAAAATTGCACCTTACGTTGGTCTCGTGGTGGAAATCAAAAATTTGAGGGGTCAAACTTTTGGCGGTGTTTCGCGGTTTGGACAGTAGGGACCAGCGGCCGAACACGTGGGGTCATCCGCTCCCCTTCCTCTTAAAGCGGGACCCCGTTATTACCATATTTCCGCGTACTTTTAGTTGTCTTGCAAACATTTTCAGGTAAAACATCATTTTTAGCACTAAAATGGAAGTGATTCACATTTATTTAAATAATTTTTTGCTTTTAAAGTAATAAATAATATATTTACACTCAAAATTACGTTCACAGAAATATCAGAAAATATTGTAACCGACCCAAAATCAAGAAATCTTAAGAGATTCGGAATCCTCTCAGTGAGGTGTTATGCACGACTTGACAACAAACAAAAGGTTTATTAGAAATAACATTCCAAAATAACCATGTCACTGACACAACGGAATACTGATAATAAAACCAGAGTAATAACCAAACACACGCCAACACGTCTTATATGTAACTAAACTTCGTGGCTACGCTGCCATGCAAATTAGTTAAATCAAACCAGTTTGTTGGAAGAAAAACCGGTTAGCCGAAATCTAGGAATTTTAGTCAATTTTCAGTCTTCTCTTTAAAACTAGTTCCAACAATATTATCTGATTTCTGCATCGCAAGATTATTTATTCTTTTAAAACTCAAACAACTATTTTTTGAAACTTTAACTGAAATGTATCTAAATTTTATGTTTTGGAAAAATAATTCTTTAAAATTTCACTTAATAGTTTTGAATTTTCAAAGAATGTTGTGGTGATGCGAAGAATATTCTCTTATATTTTCATAGAAAGTATTTTCCGTGTAGATGAACATGGGGTTTGTTGAAAGTGGACATAGGCGAATGAAGAACATTTGAGGATTTGAAATGTAGGTTTCCTCAAGCGTTTCCCAATTTGGGCAAGCCAAACTAGACCTAGGCTAAATAGCAAACGTGTCAATTGTTCACTTAACGTTGCTATAGTTCTTGAATTGAGGACTGCTTTTGGTGCAGTTAGTATAGGTATATACATATACCTGGAGCAATTGGTAGGTAGTTCGCAGAGCCGGATCCAAGGGGGTTCTGGCGGTTCGACCCCTTTTTTGTTTGAGTTGGCAAAGTTTTCACAAGGGTCCTCCTTATATGTTTGGTGTAAAATATCCCCGCATCTCATTTAGATCATGAATGAAAGGCACTTTCATCAACATTTTATTCATGAAACAAAATAATTGTATTCTCACCGTTGGATTATTAAACGTACATTACAATTATAAAAATGCTATTACTTGCATGTATAAGGTCAGCTTTACAATTCAACTTTAAAGCTCAATTTTAGGAGTTGAACCCCAGCCTTTCGAAAATCCTGGGTCCGCGCCTGGTAGTTCGGAATCCGAGCTGTGATTGATCTGCATGCTTGGTTTTTGGGGTTTAGTTGAGATTGAGGATCTGTTGTTTAGTGACGCAGCCGTAATCCGTAAGATTAAATTTGGGATATATTCAAATCAGATTTGGGCTTGTGAACAGCTTTACTTAATTTCATTATTGTCGAGTTGTTAAGTTTTACTGTGGTACACTTTTTCAGTGACAGTTTTCGTCGACAAACAATGACTAGCGTCATTAACGATTCGAAGACGGAGCCGATCCAGTTTGCAGCGTTCAATTCGTTTGTCGATACCGCATTTTGGTCGAAACTCACCCAGCGAAAGCTACACGACTACAAGCTCGACGATAAGACCCTGCGTTCGGTTTGGGGATTTTACACCAATGCCGACGCTCCGGGACTTCCGTGCCGTCTCAGCGTGGACTATAACGGCATTGGCGACGACCCGTCTGGCCTGCCAGCGAATAGCTATGTCGCTAAAGGACATCTATTGCTAACCAATAGCTTGGAGGCGTTCAAAGGCGTCGATAAGAAGGGCTTTATTCAGCAAATTGGTCAAGGGATTTTTGCCAACATCTGCGATCGTAGCGCACTCGTAGATCCAAGTTTACTATCCCAATTTGTTCTATTATGTTATATTGATGTGAAGAAATTTCACTATCACTACTGGTTTGGCTTTCCGGCGTTATGCTTTCCTGACGACCTAAGCTATATATCGCCACCAGATGAAATTTCTATGCAATATAGCGCCCAGCAGATAACAGATCTCCAAGCAGTGTGCAGCGAATTTACACGTTCCAGTAGGGTTGGATACTTTGTCGTTGTTCAACGGGAAAGCACTTCTTCTGAATCAGGTTCTGAAATTGTTGTTGATTTTAGGGCTTTGTCCATAGCCGAAGGAATCAGCCGGGATCTTGCTGAAAACGAGCGACTGATTTTGACATTTTGTGATCCGTCAACGTTTACCGGACGTAATCCTGGATGGCCCCTGCGGAATTTACTCGCTTTGTATGCATTCCACAAATATTGTCAAATATCATCAACTGCTGTTGATCAAGACAGTTTTCCGTCATCTGTGAGAGTGCTATGTTGGCGCAACGGATATTTTCGAGGTAACGTTCAGTGTTCGCATAGTTTAATTTTTGACGTCGGATTTCGTTTGCCGCACCATATCGAAAATCCTTCTAACCGATTTGTGCCTAAAGTAATCGGGTGGGAACTGAATGCGAAAAATGTGAAAGCTCCGAGATTTGTCGACCTTTCGGGTAGTCTGGACCCGAAGCGGCTAGCTGAGAGTGCCGTGGGCCTTAATTTACAACTTATGCGATGGAGAATTGTGCCAGATCTGAATTTAACCTGTCTGCGTGAGCTAAAGGTTCTTATTGTGGGCGCTGGAACACTGGGATCAAATATTGCCCGTAATTTACTGGGCTGGGGTATTCATCACTTGACGTTTGTGGACAACGGAAAAGTTTCGTACAGCAATCCCGTCAGGCAGTCGTTGTTACGTTTCGACGACTGCCTCAACGGGGGTAAGTGGAAAGCGGAAGCCGCTGCTGAGGGCGTCCGACAGATATATCCTTTAGCACAGTGTCAAGGAATTGTCCTTACCATTCCTATGCCAGGTCACTTAGTAGATAGTCCCGAAATTGATAAGGTCCGTAATGATGCGGCAAAATTTGAGGCCTTGGTTCGGCAACATGATGTCGTATTTATGGTGACTGATACGAGGGAAAGTCGGTGGCTGCCAACGTTGCTGTCGACTTTTCATCGTAAAATTTCATTCAGTGTTGCACTGGGCTTCGATTCTTACGTTCTCGTAAGGCATGGCTTTGGCCCGGAACCGGATGCCCCAGCAGCTAGTGACGGGTGTCCCGGCGCGAGTAACACTTCGAAAACAGAAAATTTGCGGGATTTCACGGTTGCTGGAGATTGTTTGGCGTGCTACTTTTGTTCGGACGTTATTGCTCCTGGTGATTCGACAAGAGATCGGACTTTAGATCAGCAGTGCACGGTTACCCGTCCTGGCGTGTCGGCAATTGCGGCTGCTCTCGCAGTCGAGGTACTTGTCGCGCTTATGCAGCATCGTGACGGAGCTCTGGCATCAGCTGAAGCGGACAATAATGCCGCAAACGAGTGCGCCGGATGCTTGGGCATAGTCCCACATCAAATTCGAGGCTTTATATCCCGGTTCGATCAAATTATGCCAACCGTTCGCCGCTTTTCTTCGTGTACCGCGTGCAGCACTCTGGTCGTTGACGAATATCGAAAGCGCGGCTTCGAGTTTTTACTTCGGGTTTTCAACGAACCGTCTTATTTGGAAAAGATTACCGGTCTGGATGAGTTGCACAAAAATTGTGAAGGTATCGAAGTGCTGGAGCTAAGTGATTCGGAAAGTGTTGTTAGCGTGAGCTGAATGATCGCCGCCGCTAACCGATGGCTACTATAAGCTATTAGGTCCTCGGTTACGGATTCTTCATATAGCAATTTCGGATCGGGATATTGCGATTTCACAGGCAAAGTTCAGCGATTTTGAAAGCTGTTTTACTTAATCACTAGTGTTGAATAATGGTTTTGCTTTGACTTTGTTATTAATCATCTCGGTTATTTTACATGATATTCGGATCATCGAGAGTCGATAATGATCGACTACTGAAAAGTGTGACACTCTTTAGATTTTACATATTATCGCTCGCGGAACGTCGCGATCGTTTTCGCCCTACCGGTTCCCAACTTAGCACCAATTGGGTCATAAGCATTACTACCCTGCTCATGATTTTGTTCTTTTCCATTATCCCCCCCGGCCCGCATTTCCCCGAAAGCGGTCAGATTCTGGAAATTTTGATATTTTTGTGATGCTCAAGACTCCCCTGATCATTTAGAGCAAAAATTGAATTTTTAAAATTCTAGATGTTTGGGTCCCAGGGGTCCCTTTTGGGAACCCAAAAATTTTTTTCTCAAAAATTAGATTTTTACCCACCATTTGAAGCGGCTTGACGAGCTGAATCGATTAGTGTTGTTTTTAACGGGATCCGATAACCGGATCCTAAGTTATGGCTAGAAAGTATTGAAGGCTGAGAGGCTCAGCAATTGAACAGTTTTAGGCCATAACTTAAGATGGGGTTATCAGATCTCCTTAAAAATAACACCATTACACTCAGGTCGTCAATCCGCGTCGAATGGTTGGCAAAAATCCAATTCTTAAGAAAATTTTTTTTTGGGTTCCCAAGAGGGACCCAAAAAACTAAAATTTTCAAAATTCGATTTTTTGGTCTAAATGATCAGGGGGGCCTTGATTATCACAAAAATACCAAAATTTCCCGAATCTGGCTGTTTTCGGGCAAATGCGGGCTGGGGGAAGGATAATTGAAAAGAACCCATTATTTTGGACCACTGATTTCTGCCCTGCCAGGTTCTTGAACCACTAAATTTTCATCCCACACACGTTCCTAGGCACTATATTAATACCCCAACCATGTTCATGGAATACTAAGTTAAACCCCACTCGTGTTCTTGGGCTACTATTTCAGACCCCCAAGTTTCCTGGACCGCTGAATTTAGAAATTTTTTTTAGAATTTAGTGTTCCAGGAACCTTCTGCTTTAAGCCGGGAGTCCATAAACATTGGTGGGGTATAAATTTGGTGGTCCATGAACATGGGCTCGGTATAAATTTGGTGGTCCATGAACTTGGGTGTGGTGAAAATTTAGTGGTCCATGAACATGGGTGGGGTAAAAATTTAGTGGTCCATGAACCTCGGTGGGGTACAAGTGTGTGGTCCAAGAACCTGGGAAGTGTGCGGGTGTTGGTCCAAGAGCATCGGTGGGGTAGTTATGTTTATGACTCAAAAAGTGGGTCATAAACCTGGAAGGGTTAAGGACGACCTCCTTCGGTCGATTATGCAGCAAAGCTGAAAGAGTGTCCCACCATTCAGTAGAGTTGATCACCATTAATCGAGTTTCCCTACGAATGTTATATTTTTTTACTTAAAGCAATCTGCGTAGGGTTGAAGATTTATTTGATAACAAATCTTGCAATGTATTTATTGGTATATTCTCTGGTAGTTCACAGAACATTTTTTCTATGCCAAACGAAGCTTATGTTAGCTGGTAGATTAGGGTTCTTATTTTATCTAAATTTGAGGTTTTATGATTTTTTAATCAAAATTTTGCTTCAGTTTTATTTATTTATTTTTTATTTATTTTTGTCCGGCCCAGAATTTGCCATTTAATAGCTATAAATATTTTTTTTAGAACATATTTACTTCGAACTTTCTTCTCTCTTTTGGGGTCACCCCGGATATTTATTATTGTTTATTTTTGGTTCACGGCGCGATCAAATTTGTAGTTTAGGGATTTGTCGAAAATTGGTTCGTCAAACTTTCGCCACAGCTGCTGCTGACATTTTCTATCAACTTCGCTGAAAGATTTCAAAAGTACGGTACGCAAGAAAGAGGATTTTTTGAAACGAGCAAACATAATTTTTGTACTCGCGAAAATACATCTGATATCTAACGGCTAGGGTGGTGGGAGTAAGCCAGGTAAGAGAGATAAATTTTTGAACTCTTTAGGCACTCAGAATTTTGGCAATTTGTTAAATTTTTCTTAATTCCCTATTTATTGCCGTTGCCAAATTTACCTCAATTATGCCAATTTTCACGGCGTGACGTCGGTGAGGGGGCTCCGACCACTAGGGGTAAAGCACCAACCACCCTATCGAGATCTATGATCAAAAGCCTTAACAATCCATTGGTGTCATGTAAAAAAGATTTCTGTAATGAATTTTAAGAACCATAGTGCGAATCAATAATTAATTTGGTCTATACGTAGCGTTATATATATTGTTGTGCAAAAATTTCCAACATACTTGTCATTGATTATATCAATATATTTTTTATATCGTGATACATCTATTTGGTTTTAAGTTATCTATAGATTAGCTCATTTTGATTTTGAGTTATTCTTTACTTTACGTCTGCTTTGTTGGCTCAAGTCCCCAAGTAAAACTTTTCAGCCGTCCAGGACGTCAGAACTAATTTTCGAATTATGAGTCGAGGAACCTCGAGGGTGCAATACTTCAAACCCCATGAACCAGAGCCTTAATTGTGAAACAAAAAGAGGCATCGGCATTTACCATTTTAGTATGAAATAACACCTACCAGAGAAAAAATCGAAAGTTAAGATAAAAATAACCTTGCTTCCGTCAAGTGTACTAAAATGAGGAAAAACTCTCATTTTGGCCTTTGACCCCGGACCTTAGAGGCGCCATACCCCCGTACTCATGAAATCATGCGTCGTACAAGCGAACACGGGCAATGACTTTCCCATTCCCGAAAACCTCGCAGTAATACTTTTCAGCCGCCAAGGGCGTCAGAACAAATTTTCGAATTTTGGGTCGAGGAACCAAGGTGTGTGCAATGCCTCAAACTCCAAGAACAGATGTCCTAATTGGAAAACAAAAATGTGGCATCAACATTTATCATTTTACTATGAAATAAAACTGAGCAAAGAAAAAATTCAAAAGTTAAGGTAAAACTAACCTTGTTTCCGTGATGGGCACTAAAATGACGTAAAAACCTTTATTTTGACCTCTAACCCCAAACCATGGTGCGCCATAACCCCGTACCCATGGAACCATGGGTTACAGTGCAAACCCAGCACCGTCAATGAGTTTCCCGTGCACGAAAACCCCCTGGTAAAAATTATCAACCGCCCAAGACGTCAGAACAGATTTTTTCAAATTTTAGGTCGAGAAACCATTGGGGCGTCATACCCCGTACCTCAAACCCCATAAATCCAGAACCGTAGCATTTATCATTTTACTATGAAATAAAACCAAGCGGAGAAAAAATTAGAAAGTTAAGATGAAAATAATTTTGCTTCCGTGATGGGTACTAAAATGGGGCAAGAAACCCACATTCTGACCTCGGAACCAGACCCCAAATCAAAAAACGTTGGTAAATCGACTCTGCCGGTTCGAATGAGCCCAAGATTATGAAAATCGGTTAAGTTGTTCCTGAGTTATGGCCGTTCACAGACACAGGCGGAATTTATAAGATTTCATCCCTGCAACACACATTTCCACTACGTTCTTATAACATGTTTCTTTAATTTTTCAGTGGCTGTTTGCTGTTGCTATTACTGTCTTCAGTGACTTCAATTGAAGCTGCTTTATAGCTATAAGCTGCTGTCAAGTTTCCCACTTCCCTCGCGTTTTAGCCCCTCGAATAATCGTACAATGCTTTGTCTGGCTAAGCCTAAAACCTTGGCTTGGAATATAAGCCCACGCCTAGTCTGGGCTCACAATTCTAACCCTAAATTTTTGTTCTATGTTAGGTTGTGTCTAGTTTTTTCCCTCTATTGGGAGCTTGAAATGATCGCCTTTTTTAAATTTTTTTCTCCACATAATTTAATAAATGCGGTCATAAACATGTTTCGTTTCGCTAATATTTGTAAACAAACCGTTGGTTGTATAATTAATTGTTTGCCAAACTCAGTATTTTGCAACTTGGGATTAAGGGTTGAGCGGGTTGTTAGCACGACTGTCTGTAAAACCGTATTTTTGCAAGAAATGGTCGTACTAGAGGTGTGTAAAGTGTATTTTATTGGCACAAACATATTTTTTATAAAAATATGAACATTATCAACGACAGTTGAATGGTGCCTCGGAAACAAAATATTGACAACACTTCATTCGCAGCGCTTAGTTGTCAAATGATATTTTCTATATTTTGCCAATAATAATTCTAAGGTTCGACCACTGGACGAATTACATCGTACCAGCACTCCTGGAAAGTTACTTAGTCGCCAAATGTTAATTGTGGCTCAGATGGGTCAAACTTCCGGAAGGTATTAACACCCTTCTGAAGACCTATGGGTAAACTGATTGCGAGAGCACCGATGTTTGGAAACTATAGTACGCCCGGATATGTTCGTTCGCCATTTTCGGGTTAGTGTTCGGCATGTTGTTTTTCGTTCCTCACGTTGGTGCTGCAATGTGTTTTATGGTTTTATGGACACAAACATTTTGGCTACTAATTAGGTTTATGGTTAATTTCGCCAGACCTTAATATTGCCTTTATAGGGGTTTTACCTTTATTCATATGACGAGTATAGGCTCTGTCTTGAGGCAGTTGTGGTGTTGGTATTGATATATTTTGTTTTTTTCTTGTGAGTAATAAAATTTGTAGGATATTTGTCAGAGCTCTCAGGCTGTGACATTGTTTTCAGTTCTGTTCAGTCTGTGCACTATGACCTTATTGTCATAGCCCTGAGGCTGTGACATTGTTTTCACTTTTGCTCAGTGTGTGCTTTATGAACTTAAGCCTTCTGCCATGCCGTATTCAATGAGAAGCTGTATTTTTCAAATCCAACCGCTGGAGTCCATACATAAGGAAAAACGGCATATGGCAAACGATTCGGATTTGCGCAACGTGCACTTGAAATGAAATAACAATTATATTAAGTTAGCCTTTGTTGAAGAGCTAGTTTTGTGATTGTACACAGTCAAATATACATAGCTAAAGGAAACAACTATCCCGCACAAACAATTTGGCAGCCTGTCCACGAATGACAAAACCGAATTTTTACCAGTTTCAATTCGTGTTTAGCGAACAATAGAAATTTACTGTTCGTGTTTGGTAACAATACAACGTTAAGTATTATTAATTCTATCGAGATTGCAGAACGTAGTGAAGTATGGGTAGGTACACCTACACTTTTTGCGTGCACAGCCAATCAGCTCTCGATAGCATACGTCGATATGGTATATGTGGATATAATACAATACCGCACAAGTTAGAACAAAACTAACACCGGCAATAAGTTTCCCATTCCTGAAAAACCACAAGTGCTGGCTATCACCCTCCAAGCACGTCACAATAAAATTAGGAATTTTCGGTCGCGGAACCATGTGAGCGCCATGTCCCCGTACCCTTAGTACTATGAGTGCCAGAGCAAAACAAACACGGGCAGTGAGTTTCCACATGCCCGAAAACACCTTAAGTGCAAGCTATCAGCCTCCCAGGACGTCACAATAAAATTAGGAATTTTGGGTCGAGGAACTATGGGGGCTCTATACCACGTACCTCAAACCCCAGAACCAGAGTCTTAATTGAAAAACAAAAAAATACGCATGGGCTTTTATCATTTCACTATGAAATAAAAACAGCCAGAGAAAATTCGCAAGTTAAGATAAAAATAGCCTTGCTTTCGTGAAGGGTACTAAAATGGGGTAAAACCCGTCATTTTGACCTCTGACGCCGAAGCCCAAGGTGGGCGCCATACCTCCGTACTCATGGAACCATATGTCACACAGCAAAACCAATACCGTCAGTGAATTTCGCACGCCCGAAAACCTCCAAGTGAAAGTTTTTCAGCCGAACAGAACGCCAGAAAAAATTTTCGAATTTTGGGGCGAGAAACCACTATGCCGCTATACCCTGTACCTCAAACCCCACTACTTCAGAACCGGAGCCTTAATCGAAAAACAAAAAATCCGTATCGGATTCATAATTTTACTATAAGACTACAAAATCGTACCTTACGGCAGTTAGAACATAGACATGGCTTTGGCAATTTGAACATTTTGTGAAAATAGTTGTAGTGGGGAACGCGGTTTTGAGGTGTTGGTAATATTCTGGATAGAATTTTATCACCGTTTCGCAGAGGGTGTACTCACTATATACATATCAACTTCACTAGCTGGTCATCTTTTAACCAAGGTGAGTGGAAGATTGATTTATTGGGATATTATAGACCTCGCCCATGTCTTTCCTATGCTATCGACCTCATTGAGTTTCGGGCAAGATGGAAAGTCTGATTTTATGTATTTGTATTTGAAGTGTATGACGCATTGAATGTACATGTTTTTCGGACATTTCGTTATGCCTGCCGATATGAAATGTTATTTGTGGTCAAGCGTTCGGTATCCAATGTAACTTATACTGTAAGTAGCTCAATTGATATATACATTTTATATGGCAACTACGTATATATATAATTGTATGTCGAATACGGAAATTGGAAAACTAATAAACTCTCGGCTTATTTCTCTTGTAAATTATAATTTTTACTGCTCCACATTTGCACGAAGTTTGGATTTGTTATAGTTGCCAGTTAGTTTAGGCCTAGGTTTCCGATTCGCAAGCCTAAATTTGTGCCCAGTAGTATTTTCGCTGCTGCCTAGGTTTGTGAATAATTAATAATCAGTTGTTTGGTATTTTCAGACTGTCATAAATTCAGTTTGTCAAGGGCGGTGGGCCTTTTTTGTGTTTTTGTCATTTTTTCGTTGTACGTATTAATTGTACAAGTGCAGAATTTTATTGTATCGCGTTGCTGCTGTTGTACAGTATATATTTATAATTGCCGTAATATCGTTATTTTAAAGTCTACGTGTAAGTAAATTATCATTAACAATACATTCGTTTTGTGGTCTCAGAGTTTGATAGGTAGGAGTTTTGATTGATTGTGTTTTAATTTAGATTCCTCACAGTGGGTAGTATTGAAGGAAGAAAAGTCTTCGACTACGTACTTATGTACGGGGTTCGGTGCGGCGTTGGTTGACGTCGTATTTATGCAGCGTTTACGTTATAAACGACCCCCTGAGCTGTCTTGAAAGCTGAAAGCTGAAAACCAGTTTGCCAACAAAATGATTTGAATAATCTACGAATATGAGAAACTGGTTCCTAGGATCCGGAACCAGTCGAGGAACAGCTCATTTGCATAACACTGAAACATTGTTATATAAGCAAGACCGTTCTAGGGTGAAAAGTTCAGTTGTCTCGGTCGAGTTGAACTACAAGTTAAACAAGTGGTTATTCCACTCTACCACTTGTTTCGTCTCATGTTCATTTTACTTATTTATTAAATATTCTTTTGCTTGCTTTGTTTGGCGACGCGATCGAGTTGGGTCACGCGATACCCAACATTTGGTGAACCCGACGTCCACGAGACAACGCAGTGAATTCCTGGTCGAACGACCCGACCGACCGTTCGACCAACCATCTCGCACTCGAGCCGTTTCGCACAACTCAAGAAAGTCCTCGCAAGCGACAACGTTGAAAAGTCGATTGACTATATTAAAAAATGAAATGATGATGAAAAGAAATAAAAAACTTGACATTATCATGATAAAATTTATAATAATCACCATCTTTCGAGCAGCACTGGTTCTTCATGAACACGATTCCACAAAGCCCAGTGGTACGCACTTGCAATCAATTTTCGTTTATCACTGGCATCGATCGCGCCTGGTCCATTCGTTCAGTCACGGTTTCCCGGGCGGACGGCACTTGATACTAACCATTGATTGGACAATTGGGGTCAAAAGTGCAAGGCAAGCAACGTTGTTACGGTTATTCCTTCTGGTTTCCGGTGATGTGGAATCAAATCCGGGGCCGGTAGTTAATTGGCGGGCATGGCGCAAAGCGAATCTGGCGAAGATCCTGGAGCGACTCCACGAGGGAGATTCATCGTTCACAATGCCGGTAAAAAAGTCGATATTCTCGCGGCACTCGAACAAATAGATGTCAACGCCGTTAATGCAATCGCTCGTTTACTCGATGAACAAGACAAACAACCAGCAACGAATCTTTCCATAACACATCCCGATGCCAAGTCGTTCAAGCTGCCCGAATTTTTCGATAAAGATCCTGAGATATGGTTCAATCAAATCGAGCGCATCCTAGGCAACGTCGGTGATGATGTCAAACTGAAAAGCCTCCTACAAGCGCTTCCGACCCATGTCATTCTAGAAAGCGGTGTCAATCTCGACGAGTCGTACGATATCATCAAGTCAGCGGTGATCAATTTCTTGGCCACAAGCGGAGAACGAAAGTTAAAGCAACTTTTACAACAGCAACAACTCGGTGACAGAAACCCTTCAGTGGCACTGCGACATCTGCAACGATTAGCTCCAAACAGCGCCGATCTGGTTCGATTACGGTTCCTGGAGATATTGCCCGAACCCATTAGAATTGTCCTTGCTTCACTGGACGTCTTATCGTTAGAAAAACTGGCAGAAATAGCAGATCGAATGATGGATCAGTCAAGTACAAACGCCGAGTGCAGTACCGTACAAACCGAATCAAATCAATCAATACAACGACTGGAACAACGACTCGACAAGGTTTGCGCGATGATGGAATCCTTTCGCTTCCGATCCCCATCACGGGGTCGATATACCGAACGGTTGCCAAAACCCGGTGGCAATCTACATGCACGACAACGCTCTCGCTCACGATCAAGGTTTCGTCCTGATGGCCGATATTGCTTTTACCATTACCGATTTGGTAACAAGGCCAGGAATTGTCGGCAACCATGCTTGTGGGGTACACCAGGCGACAAGGAAAACGACACCTCTCCACCGGAAGAGCGGTAGCCGGTGGAGTCAACCTGATTCATGTTACCGCGGAACCAATTGGAAAGACATTGATTGATACCGGCAGTGACAGAAGTTTACTGCCATTGTCTTTTGCCCTGCCAAATTTATCGAACGATTGCAAAACTGTTCAACTAACGGCTGCAAATTCAACGCCGATCAGGACTAAAGGATATCGTACGCTGCAATTCAGATTACCCGGTATACAACAATGGTACAGATGGTGTTTCATTGTCGCGGATGTGACTCAACCGATCCTAGGTTATGACTTCCTCAGGCACCATCAGCTATTGGTCGATTGTTAGGACAATCAGCTGCAATTATTGACAGTTAATAACGGACAACTACGCTGCAATCAGATCAAGAATACGGTCCTGGATGCCATCTTATGCAAATTTGCTGCTGTATTCGAAATCTCCGGAAAATCCACGATGGTCACACATCCCATCAAGCATCACATTGTCACCAAAGGTCCTCCATGTTTTGCGAGGCCACGTCGTCTATTTGGTGACAAACTGTTGGCAACGAAAAAGGAATACTCAGAACTAGAGCGTCAGGGTGTCGTTATACGCGGCGAATCTCCATGGGCCACACCACTACACGTAGTCACAAAATCAAGTGGCGAGCTGAGACCCTGTGGCGACTACCGTGCTCTCAATCTCCTTTCGCTGCCTGATCGATATCCTATGCCTAATCTCAGTGACATTACAAACGAACTTGTTGGATGTCAAGTTTTCAGCAAATTGGACCTAGTCAAAGCGTTCCATCAAATCCCGGTGGCCGAGGACGATATTCCAAAGACAGCGATAACAACACCGTTTGGCATGTTCCTGTATCAACGAATGCCATTTGGGTTGCGAAATGCTTCACAGACTTTCCAAAGGCTAATGGATTACACGTTTGGTGATCTGCCCTACGTCAAAACGTACATCGACGACATCCTGGTGGCAAGCAGCACCGAAATAGAACATTATGATCACTTGCAAGAGGTTTTATCTCGCTTGAATCGGTACGGACTGAAGCTCAAAATTGAAAAATGTAAATTTTTAAAAAATAGTGTGGAATTTGTCGGTGTTGAGGTCTCGAAGTGTGGCATACGACCACTTCCTCGAAATGTCGAGGCCATTAACAATTTTCCAAGGCAGCAAACCGTGCAAGAGATGCGACGATTTCTTGGTCTATGTGGATTCTACCATAGATTCATCGCCGGATACTCCGACATAGCTGCGCCTCTTACTGATACGGTCAAAGCTGGTACGAAAAACGGTAACGTCTCTCGATCGAAAAACATTGGTATTGTTTGGTCCGACCAATTGGAATCCGCGTTCAGCAGGCTGAAGAAAGAAATCAGTCAACGTCCAATCCTGGCATATCCGCAGCGAAATGCAGAGGTTGTTCTTACAACCGATGCATCAAATAGAGCTGCTGGCGCGGTCCTACACCAGGTGGTTAAAGGAAATTTGCAACCCATTGCATTTTTCTCTCGAAAGTTCACCGAAAACGAGCGTAAGAAACCGACTTTTGATCGCGAATTGTTGGCAATCTACCTAAGCCTCAAACACTTCAATTGGTTGATCGGTCATCTGCTCGTGCTATACACCGATCACAAACCGCTGATCAATTGCTTCAACATGAGCAATCCCAGTCACCAGCAATCGCGATGGCTTTCGTACTTATCAGAGTTTAATATTACCATCCGGCATGTCAACGGAGCAGAGAACATTGTCGCCGATTGCCTATCACGCGTTACAATATCCACGATCCTTGCTGCTCCCACAATCGCTGAGATTGCAGATAGGCAACAATCTGATCGAGCTCTTCAGACCTTCTTCTCCAACACGAACCTACAGATCAAAAAGGCTGTGATCAATGAACAGGAAGTATGGTGCGACATGATGCAACGCCCTTTCGTACCAACGTCACTACGACCACGAATTTTCACCTCATACCATTCTCTTTCGCACGCAGGCTATCGACCAACACTGGCTTTGATTAGAAACTCTTACGTATGGCCTGGCATGAGGAAGGATGTGCGGCGAATGGTGCAGTGTTGCCCTCAATGCCAAGCAGCAAAGATCGGACGACACACTAAAGCTCCGGTAGGCCAAATCCCAACAAAAGAACGGTTACACACGGTTCATCTCGATATTGTTGGTCCTCTTCCACCATGTGATGGTAAACGATATTTGGTCACGATGATTGACAGGTACACGCGGTGGCCAGAAGTTATGCCGGTGAGTAACATTGCAACAACCACAGTAGCGAACGCCGCAATCGAAGGTTGGATCAGCCGATATGGAGTCCCACAATTTCTTATCACCGACCGTGGTGCCCAGTTTGAATCCGCACTTTGGAGCGACATTATGACCAAATTGGGGATAAAACGCAACCGTACTACGGCGTATCATCCGCAGTCAAATGGTGCAATAGAACGTTTTCATCGTACGCTCAAAAATGCCTTACGCGCCCGGTGTACTGGTCACGATTGGGTTCACAATCTCCCTTTCGTTCTGCTCGGTATCCGGAGTGCAATAAACGATACTGGTTATTCGCCAACTCAACTTATGCTGGGGGCATTAGTTCATCTCCCTGGTGCCTTTGTTGACTACAACAACGGTGATAGTCCAACAACGTATCTCGAATACACCGACAATCTTCAAAGTCAACTCAACTCTTATGTCCCTCGCCAGCGACAACTGCACCACAGCAAAACGTACTTAGCGGAAGTTTTGACAAATTCGAAATATGTATGGGTACGTAATGAAACACCCAAGAACAGTATCGAACCTCGTTACAAAGGGCCATATGCGGTTGTCAGCATGGGCCCTAAGGTAGTCTCCATAGATAATCATGGAAACACGGAATCGGTGTCCATCGATCGCGTCAAACCAGCGCATATAATTAAACAATTGGACGCCAGCGACTCGCAGATTGATCTACCGGTCAACGACAGCCTTCCGCAGCAGCAGCATGAAAGCAGCCTCCAGCCACATACTGATCACGGAGTCGTTTGGGCGAAATTTTCCGGTTATCCTTGGTGGCCTGCGCACAAAGTTGAGCCTAGGGGAACTCCTTTGGAACCGAAACGCCTTCGTTCCGACGATATCGCGATTCGATTTTTCGGCACCGGCAGATATGCTGTGGTATCAAAAAAGAACACTCTAGAGTATACCAACCACGATAGGCGAAACACACGCCACAAAGGTGTTCTCAAGGCAATCGCAGAAGCTGACAACTACATCAAGCAATCTGTTCCTTCGCGCACCGCACAAGCTTCGCAAACGAAGATTTCCGATCCCCGAAGTACTCAACTGCACAAACGTGTCCGGTTCCAAACTACGACGCGCTCCGCTCTTCCACGGCGGGGCCATTGAACTGTCTTGAAAGCTGAAAACACTGAAAAGCTGAAAGTTTGAACTTGAAAGCTGAAAACCAGTTTGCCAACAAAATGATTTGAATAATCTACGAATATGAGAAACTGGTTCCTAGGATCCGGAACCAGTCGAGGAATAGCTCATTTGCATAACACTGAAACATTGTTATATAAGCAAGACCGTTCTAGGGTGAAAAGTTCAGTTGTCTCAGTCGAGTGAAGCTACAAGTTAAACAAGTGGTTATTCCACTCTACCACTTGTTTCGTCTCATGTTCATTTTACTTATTTATTAAATATTCTTTTGCTTGCTTTGTTTGGCGACGCGATCGAGTTGGGTCACGCGATACCCAACACCCCATGTGAAAGTTTTGTCCACCCTCAGTGTCTTCCACCATCAATTATACGGTGTCTTAGACGCCATGGTGTGTGATGGTATTTTCAGATAGTATATATAAGCAGTGTATTGTCGGTAATAATGAGGACAATACAACACATAAATATTATATGGTGCTGGCACACCATTTTAAGTACACCCCCTTATATAAGGTGTTGTGGATGGTGTCATTCACACCGCCAGAAAAAAACAATAGGTAGATTAGTGTATTGTCAGTAGCAGTACAGTGAAAACAAAAACATAAAATGTATATAGCAGACCATTTAGTTACAAGCCTTATTTAATGGGGTCTGGGATGGGGCCTTATTGACACCCACAGAAAAACAGAAAGTAGAAAAAAAACCAAATCTATTTTAGTTGGTATACACCATTTTTTGCATTACATAGTGAATATATGCCGTATACCACTGGATGGTATGGTCTAGACCATAGGGGGACAAAACTTTTGCATGGGGGTCCTTTGTAACGTAAAGTCGCATTATATCGGTTTGCTTTTCGCCTGACCACTAATGCTTTTCAGATCATGTCCAGTTCCCCCAGAGTGAGAGCAAACGTAGCAAATGGGATCCAAGGCTAGCTTAGGCATCGGGAAACAAAATGTACAGGATTTTATTCGAGAGGGAAAATTGTTTAATTTACTTTTTTTGGTTCTAGCCGTCACCAGACCGGAATTGGGAAATTCTGAAGACAGCGATAATTTTGATACGAATCGACCAGTGCAACGAGCTGAATTGTTTTATGGTAATTTTTTGCGGTATCAACGGTTACCGGAATTTCCAAAATATTTTTCTCAAATATATAATTTTATATAGTTTGAATGGCACCTAATGCCGCTACATCTCTTTATGGGTGGACGAGGTCAGATTATTTTTGTGGAACTGGGTATGGGAAATTGTTTAACCCCATTGCCATCGAGCTCTTTGGTTGTCGCACTATTCGACGTTATTTATGCAGTTAAAATTATGAGTTGTGGACTATTTCGAAATTTTTCGTTAAATGGAAATTTGTAACTCGAAAGAAGCAGGGAATCATCTTTGACATAACGGTTTTTCATGGGTATTTGTTTTACGGAACATTCCAGTTGAGTCGAAGACTTGCTTATAATTTCAAAATACGGGGGGTTTGGGCGAGCCTATAATCGAAAAAGCATGGTTTCGTTTTAGTTTACCTTTACCACATGGATTAAAATGTATTTCATGCAATGTTGAACAATCTTCCCGTAGCGGTGGACTTGAACTGGATCGCTTGGAGGTGAGCGTTGTGCGGAAGCCTATCCATGAGATGTTGCTTGGTTATTGAAGGAACTTCACAAATCGAGAGAGCTGCGCTAGGAAATACTCGTCTAGCGTGGCGTTTGCAATGTAGGCTGTATCAAATGTGTTACACTATGCGGGAATGTGTTAAAAGAGGCTTTTGATTTTGCTGATTCGCCTTGCATTGAACGTAAACCATCAAATTTCACACCAGATAAGTGATTTCTTTAGTAATTCGGAAGGAATCCGGGAAATATATCGTTTGTCGAGGTGAATCTGACACGAATCCTTGGCGTTGTTATTAACCGAAGGTTGCCATGAACAATTCTTGTTAGGCTAAGTTGAAATAGATCATGTGGAAAGTGTTTAGCCTTACTTTCACATCACAGGACTAAAGGTAACATTAAGGGGTCAAAGCGTAATGCATGCCATGCCGTTCTCGATATAAATCTAAGCTTTGATCCCTATACGAGACATAAACTACGCCTCGCTTGCTCCCTCGCTCTAAGCTGTTCTTTTTTCTAACGATATTGCATATTGCCCTCAGAGTTACCTGGGCTCGTCCCATGTGGTGTCTTCGAGCGCTCTTGTGCCAAGAGACTAAGGCCACTTTGTGTCTGGGTACCCACCTGTAAAATGGGTACAAGTTTGCTCGGAAGGTACAGGGTTTCCGTCGTTTCGAAACTGGTATCTCATCATGGCTTGTGTTTCGGCAGCTCTCGCTGGTATTGCTACGAAATGGTGGATCACCAACCGCACCTTAACTATTAGCTTGGGGAGCTTTAGTACATTTAATTTTGATACACTTTACAGCCTGATATACTACTTATTTATATCTATCTTCGGCGCGATGTGCGATTGGGGAGTGCGGAAAATCATCTAGTAAATGTTGCTGAGTACGGGTATGATCGCTGTGGGTTAAACTCCCATAAAGACATCTGTCCATGTCACCTTTACGGGCCGGACGTTATAACGTTAGAAAAAAGAACAGCTTAGAGCAGAGGTTTGGTGGCGGCAGCTCCCGACTTAGCCTTAGGCTTAGTAGATGGCTCATATAGTGACCTTAGCTTAGGCTAAGACTAAGGCTTAGGCTTAGTATATCGAGAACAGCATAGCATGCATTTTACTTCTGCCCCTAAAGGTTACATTGGCCAGGACATCTATTGATACAATCGATCATATACATATTTTGCGAACTTAATTTACTACAGCTGCTATAAAACGTCAAGAGATAGATTATTTTGCATTGATTTTTTATGCGAATCAGGCAATGAATAGTTTGTTTTTCGGTATAATTCATAAACAAGTTATGATTTATTTTTGATGAATAGCAGCTTTACGTAATCCATTTTATTGATTAAATTTTGTTTTATAGGCGTCGCCTGCCTTTTGGCAACTCAACATTTGGCTAAAATCTTTTAATCTGACTGTTTTTCTGCACTTTCTGGAACTTTTGTAATAATAACAACAGATTTATAACACGACAATTTCAAAAAATGGTACAAAGGCGCATAACCCTTTCATGCCGGCAAGGTCCAAATGGACCTAACGCACATTGCGAGTCGTTGCGTTTCCTGAGTTTGTCGCATGTCGTACGTTTGAACGTGCGTTGTTATTCGCTCACGTTGTGAGGTTCCTTAAGGAACCGAGCAACAGCTCCCAGATAGCTCGGTGGTTTGCGTACATAAGTTTCACCCGTACGTTCCGAGTTCGATCCCCGGCGGGGGCTTCAGTTTGTCAAACATTGCACGATACACAAATTAATTCCGGCATGAAAGGGATATGCGAACAACGGCTATAAAATAAGTCAAGTTAGCATTATATTTGATTCTTCCGTCTAATGTATTTTCTTCAAACACTACAAAAGCATTATTTCATTTTGTCATCCCTTGTGTTCACATTGCATTGGATCTGATTTTGTATGTGTATTGGTTATAGAATATTCGCCATGCGTTCGATCTTCTATACGGTACCGATAGAGCATGCAGAATTTTATCGGATCCGAGTCGGTAGAAGCAACGTTGATTGTAAGCAGTTGGCGCACAATATGGTTCGTAAAGGATCTGATCAGACGTAATACGAACTCGGGTAAATAGAATGTTCGCAATGCGTGTGATCGTTTCGATACATTCCAATAGACCATGCAGAATTTTATCAGATCCGAGTCGGTAGAAACAACGTTGATTGTAAGCTGTTGGTGCAGAATTTGGTTCGAAAAGGATCTGATCAGACGTAATACGAACTCGGGTAATAGAATGTTCGCATTGCGTTGGATCGTCTCGATACATTCCAATAGATCATGCAGAATTTTATCAGATCCGAGTCGGTAGAAACAACGTTGATTGTAAGCTGTTGGTGCAGAATTTGGTTCGAAAAGGATCTGATCAGACGTAATACGAACTCGGGTAATAGAATGTTCGCAATGCGTTGGATCGTCTCGATACATTCCAATAGAACATGCAGAATTCTATCAAATCCGAGTCGGTAGAAACAACGTTGATTGTAAGCAGTTGGTGCAGGAATTCATTCGGAAAAGGATATGATCGGACGTAATACGAAATTAGGGTAATAGAATTTCGCAATGTGTGGAGCATCGTTTAGATACATTCCAATAGAGCATGCAGAATTTTATCAGACCCGAGTCGGTAGAAACAACGTTGATTGTAAGCTGTTGGTGCAGAATTTGGTTCGAAAAGGATCTGATCAGACGTAATACGAACTCGGGTAATAGAATGTACGCAATGCGTTGGATCGTATCAATACATTCCAATAGAACATGCAGAATTCTATCAAATCCGAGTGGGTCGAAACAACGTTGATTGTAAGCAGTTGGTGCAGAATTTGATTCGAAAAGGATCTGATCGGACGTAATACAAACTAGGATAATAGTATGTTCGCAATGCGTGGGATCGTTTCGATACATTCCAATAGAGCATGCAGAATTTTATCAGATCCGAGTCTGTAGAAACAACGTTGATTGTAAGCTGTTGGTGCAGAATTTGGTTCGTAAAGGATCTGATAGGACGTAATACGAACTCGGGTAATAGAATGTTCGCAATGCGTTGGATCGTTTGGATACATTCCAATTCGAGCATGCAGAATTTTATAGGATCCGAGTCTGTAGAAACAACGTTGATTGTAAGCTGTTGGTGCAGAATTTGGTTCGTAAAGGATCTGATCAAGACACTAATACGAACTCGGGTAATAGAATGTTCTCAATGCATGGGATCGTTTCGATACATTCCAATAGAGCATGCAGAATTTTATAGATCCGAGTTCTATTAGAAAAACAACGTTGATTGTAAGCTGTTGGTGCAGAATTTGGTTCGTAAAGGATCTGATCAGACGTAATACGAACTCGGGTAATAGAATGTTCGCAATGCGTGGGATCGATTTGATACATTCCAATAGAGCATGCAGAATTTTATCAGATCCGAGTCTGTAGAAACAACATTTGATTGTAAGCTGTTGGTGCAGAATTTGGTTCGTAAAGGATATGATCAGACGTAATACGAACTCGGGTAATAGAATGTTCGCAATGCGTTGGATCGTCTCGATACATTCCAATAAAACATGCAGAATTTTATCAAATCCAGTCGGTAGAAACAACGTTGATTGTGCAGTAGCGACACGGTGACAAGCTGTATTTCCAAAGGAACCAATGTATAATCTGCGAATTCGAAAAAATGGTCTTGGAAAACAGTTCACTATCTGCTTGGCACATCTCCATCGCAGACGGATTCCAAGTGTGTTTTCAGTTGCACTTTGGCGAGAGACTGCTGTACTGAAGCCATGCCCTTAATGATTGGGCTGCAAAACACTGCTTAATTCTAAAGTTCGGGCTTTAGTCAAAGATTCGAAAAATAGGCGTTTGTAATATTTTTGAAAAACTGAACATGTCGTAGTCGAGCACTCATTCCTTAACGACAATCACCAACAACTAATATTGTATTTTCATAAATTATTCCCGCTGTAAATTACGCATAATTAAACTAAATTAGTCGATAGGTTACAAGTTGGTTACTGCTAATTTTATCGAGCCCATGACAGACAACATTCGTATCGTTTTGGAAATTGCTGAGTTCAATCCAAGATTATCACTCAGTGATTAGATGGGATGTTAAGAAATATGTGTGCTATTTAAAAGTATTAAAATAGTTACAACGAAAATAACCTTTGTAGCTGCTGAAGTTTACCTTTGATCAAAAAGATCTGATAGCAATGCAAATGATCACTGTAACTGTTGCTAAGGACTAAAGTAGGTGTTCAGGCTGCTGTGTTTGGCTGTATCTTTAAAGCCGTTTTGTCATTTTTTGAAGTTTGTACGGTATTTACAAGCAGCTTTAGGATTACAGGCATGTGAACCGCATGGAAAAAGAAACACATGCTGCTGGCCAGGGCTTTAAAACATATTTCCGGGCTTCACGACATGAACAGCAAAGCAGCCCACCCCTTCTACCAGCCTTTCTTTCCCCATTTTCTACCAACATTTGTTGCTGGCCAGGGCTTTAAAACATATTTCCGGGCTTCACGACATGAAGAGCAAAGCAGCCCACCCCTTCTACCAGCCTTTCTTTCCCCATTTCTACAACTCACATTTGCTGCTGGCCAGGGCATTAAAACATCTTTCCGGGCTTAACAACATGAACAGCAAAGCAGCCCGCCCTTCTACCAGCCTTTCGTTCCCCATTTCTACCAACATTTGCTGCTGGCCAGGGCTTTAAAACATATTTCCGGGCTTCACGACATGAAGAGCAAAGCACCCACCCCTTCTACCAGCCTTTCTTTCCCCATTTCCACCAACATTTGCTGCTGGCTAGGGCTTTAAAACATATTTCTGGGCTTCACGACATGAAGAGCAAAGCACCCACCCCCTTCTACCAGCCTTTCTTCCCCATTTCCACCAACACTTGCTGCTGGCCAGGGCTTTAAAAGATATTTTCGGGCTTCACGACATGAAGAGCAAAGCAGCCCACCCCATTCTACCAGCCTTTCTTTCCCCATTCCTACCAACATTTGCTGTGAATTTTAGAGCAATCATTGCCACATAGTTTTTTCGTTTGATTTACCATTATACCTTTGTGGAACTGTTGAGAAGACAACTGTGAAGGCAAAAAGCGCTGTTATTTTATGCTGAGTACAGTGCAGATAAGATTGTTCCCGTTTCCCGAATCAAACCGGGTCATACAATGCGATCCAGTGACCTGGCTACAGTGTGACCCAAAATTATCCGTTGACCCGGTTCTATCTGTGGTATATAATAATGATACTGAAAATTTTGTATGCCAAAGGTAACTAAGAATATTTGTCACAAATATGATACTAATGATAATTTTCTGAACTGCCTCGAGAAGCTGAGTCCAAGGGTACCAAAATACGGCTGTATCATTAAAATTTATAATGTTCTGACCGACCGGGGGGGTTTATAAACAAAACCCCCATTTTTCTTCCAACTAGAATTTTCGCCTGCATCCAAATGCCAAAATATATTCATATATTTTTTAATCTAGCATTATTTTTCATATGGTCTTCAAGTATTAAGATATACTTGTTCTATCAAGCCGGGCACAAAAATGAGATAAAGACCTTCGGGTATCTAACAGCACTTGTAGCACTCAAAAATGTGACTATTGTTATTTCCTTTCAAAATTCAAGCCTATAAAGTTTATGAAAACTCATCATAATATTCATATATGAGTGAAATAGGTATAGTCAGTGCGGATTTTGAGGTGACTGAGGCACAGTAAAAGCCATGACTGGATGTTTCCCGTACTCACCTTCCCTTATAGAAACAGAGTCAAGCCGCCATTAATCAACGATGCAATCAGCTAGGTATACTATAAATAATAATAACTAGTTTATCTTAGGTGCGGTTCTTTCCATAAATCTCATGAGTATCGTATAGATTACATTTGGAACATCTTGCCTCCACTAACTCTGGAACCTTCACCACTAAGATGGTCCTTTGGCAAATATAACGCTTCAGGATTACTTACTGGAACAATACGGGTTCACTAACGTTTTTGATTTCATGTTAAGTCTAGGATAGAAGATGCTTGGCGGAATTGTTGGTTGAGAGCTACTAAAATTGCTAAACGGGTAAAAACAAGTGGTTTTGGAACTATTCACATCCTCTGTTTAGAAATATACATGTCTCACTTTAAATAAATCCTTGACATATATTTGTCGTCAAAATATGTTATCTTTTATGATATTTTCTCTTAACCAGATCATCAATTTTGAAGATTCAGCAGCAATTTTGATACGATTCTGATCTACGACCCAGTTAAGAAAATGTACATTTGATCATGTTCACGGCCAATAGTTTCCCCTATTGTTAGGATTTGCTGATCGGCCCTGTTGCGTCGAAAAATAATTTATCGGCAAGTGCATAAATTTGTAAACCATTCGAGTTGCAATCACGATAATAGTCAAATGGTGCTCAAATTTTGGTCGATTGATTCGCGAAATTTAAAGATAACACCAATTAGAAAGAAACCCATAGCTGAGCGAGGTATTCCGTCCACCAGGTGATATTAATACGGGGCATATATATAAATACAGAATTTTTGAAAATTTCGGGTACCAACGGTGAACTAAATCATAATTGTGATCAGGCCCGGCTCTAGGGTAGGGCTAACTGACTATAGCCCACAGGCCACCTTTGGGGACAGGCCATTTTTGGGCGACTGCATAAGTTTTAATGCCAATTTTCTAACAAAGGCTAAAATTTTATCTAAGTCAGGCCATTCATGGATAGCGACCACCCAAGAATTGCTATGAAACTGTAACTCCAGGCCATAAATCCTTTAAAATGTCACAGTTTCGTAAGTGCATGGCACTAGCAGGCAACCATTTTACATTGTATCTAACGTAAGTCTCTTTGACCTATTGAGGCCAATGCCTTCATTTGCATCATCAGTTCCAAGTGAATATGGTTCTCTTTTGCTCATTTCAGGATATTTAAGCCTGGTAACGCTTTGCGAATCATATTTTATTATTATTATTAAGCTGGTTTCATTGATTCATTAGTGAATGTGAGCTAGTGGAACATACCAGTATCTGAAACGTTTTCGGCAAACAGGCCACATCAAACCATCAGCCCACAGGCCACAACGAGCTTGAGACGGCCCTGATTGTGATCCGAACATAGATGTTGTTTATAAATATGGTCCGACAAATATATCATTGACATTGTCTGAACTAACTGAGTGTGATCTGAGGCCACAATGAGCTTGAGACGGCCCTGATTGTGATCCGAACATAGATGTTGTTTATAAATATGGTCCGACAAATATATCATTGACATTGTCTGA
>JASANE010014367.1:0-19863 GCA_030248225.1 Trileptium ribeirensis
TATAACGCTGCTAAATGACACGGCATACGATTGATTTTATATTTTTATGGTCTTTTCCAGCATCTCGTAGAACTGATCTAGCTAATCATCGAGATGGTCGGTAGTCGGAACATACACTTGAATGATAGCCATTTTGCATGGGAAGCGTTGATCCGGATAGAAATATTTTCTGCTTGTCACTTGTTCGCAATGCAAAACGAACTTAATGAAGTCCTTGTGAACGAGGAATCCGACACCATACTGGTTATTTACCTCTTCCCCGCTGTACCTTAACTTATGGTCTTCATCAGAAAATGCTTCATCGACTTGAGTTCTTCTTACTTCCGCCAGACCCACGATATTCCACCTGTAATTGTGTGTTGCTATGACGAGTTCGTTAAGCTTCCCGTGATTGATACCGTTCTTACATTCCAAGTTCCGATGGTACATACATACAGTCATTGCGATTTTCACTTGTTGTTGACCGACAGAATCCAGCTTATAACTGCTACCCTGTTGACCCTTTAATAGCGCGGTCGTTGTTGACCCGGACCTCGACCGATCCGGTATGTGAATAGTAGAGTTGCTGTTCATGTTGGTTAGACGCTTTGTGGACTTATAAACCTGGCGGCTTCCATCTCTTCTCCAGGATATGGCGGCCGTTGGCTAGCTGGTAACTCAGCCGCCCATTAGACAGGTGTCGTTTTTCGTCCTCTCTTGGCACCACATGCCCACCCGCGTTGGGGGAGCCGGTTTAGAACATCCGACGCGACTTTTCCGTGGTTTGTCACCCACTATAATTCACTAACGCAGGGGCAAGTCGGACTTTTTTTCGTGGTCTGTCGCCCAATGGCTCGTGTACCGGTTATATCCCCCGCGTTTGGCTTTCGTTAAACACTTGTCATCGAGGCATTTCTTGACATTTCTTGACATTCAGACTCATAAATTTTCAAATTTTTGGGTGCTATGGGACCCAGGAACTTTATGAGAATTTTCGACTACCTATGTGGATGATCTATTTTATAATTATGTAACTCTAGAGTCGATGTCAAAACTCAAAATTAATTACTTCAACCAATTTTATCTTATTTTCTAGGGCTTGAAATGTCATCAATGATAGCTGGTTGTGGAGATAGCGCTTCTATTAGACCTTTACATTAAAAGTTGAGTTCAGCTTGGCCAAGAGTTGATGATTGTTACTGAAGAATATGACGCTCTTCAGCATATCCCTGTAGGGTAGTTGCGGTACGTTTCGCATTGTCCCTTCTGTATTTCGTGGGGAAGGGCACAAGTTCATTTGTCCCCCTTTGGATTTAATGTGGGTGCGATAAATCTGCCACTTTATGTCGTGGTGGGGACATCTTGCGACTCTGCATTTTGTGAGGGGATTCAGCAATTTTGTTCAACCTGTATTTTACATCGGGCCCTTTTTTAACAACAAAATTACACCATTTTCGTTATTTTAATGTCACAGTGTTGCATTTAGCTAGAACTGTATTTTTAACGATGGGTTTACAATTAAAATTTTTGCACTGAGTTAGTGAATGTAATTAAGAAGTCTTCGCATGTTTAACGCAAACTTCGGCTTCACTTTTGGGTTCTGCAGAAGTGGAACTGACTGAAACTTATGCAATTTTTGGATGATGTCGCTTTTGAAATGGAAGGTCTTGTTGTTATGATTGTCCTTTTTAATATGATGAACAACTTTGTTAAATATTTACCTCTGCTGTTACAGATGTGCTTGTTGTGCCAAAATCCAATACTAAATAACTGAATGCTTTATGTGAACAAATTCGTCGAAACACCGAGATAGCTTAATTACAATCATATTTAAACGTCGTGTTTGTAAAATTCAGATACACCGAACCATCCTTTCCACCATTGCATTGCTTTGTACAACAACAAAAAACCTCCACTGTCTATTCGTCAATAATATTTTACCATTAGCTACTTACAGTCATAATCATTCACTTCGAAAATAAGCATATTTTCTAATTTCGTTTTTGAACTGGAAGGTATTATTGTTATGGGAATGATTGTCCTTTTTAATATGATGAACAACTTTGTTAAATATTTGCCTCGGCTGTTACAGATGTGCTTGTAACTTTTTATATATAGATTTGTCTTATCAGGGAAATTTAGTTATTTTCCTTGGTAAATTAAGTAGCTTTTAAATAAGGTTAAAAACATCCTGAGATATTTGCTTCGACGTTACTGATTCCATTAATTGGTTTAAAAGATTTGAAATAGTTCTCGAAATGTAAAATAAGAGATTGATCAATAAAATTGTTGAAAAAGTGCGTTTGAAAGCAAGATATTTTAATTTTCGGCGTGTAAAAAATAAGCAAATAGTTTACAATATATATTAAATCCATGAGGCAATAGCAAAATGGCGAGTTTAAATGAATATTTTACTTTAAATTACATTTGTTCTTTCAATGATAAGCCTGTGCCTTTTTTACCAAGTTTTAAGGCTGAGGTAAAAAGGCTTTCCTTAAGCAGTGTTTCCTAGTAATTTGAGCGACTGTACTGAGAATTCATTTTCTTGTGCGATTATTTATATTCTAAGAACAAATATTTTTACTAAACTTCAAAGCAAGGTGTTTTCATTCGCTGAGAAAACCGCTTAAGTTGGGCCAACTGGCGCTACAAATGTAATTTGAGGTTTCCTTTTTAATCTTTTCGACGTTCCTTTCGGTGTTGCTCTCGAGACGCCTGTCGATCTTTTTGTGCTTTCTCACGAGATTTCTTAGCATCTTTTCGATTCTTTTCTCTAGACTTCTGTGCACTTTTCCGGTCTTTTTGACGTTGTTTCTGCTCCTGCTCCCGCTCCTTCTGCTGTTTCTTTCGTTCTTTTTCACGTTCCCTTCGTTCTCGCTCTCGGGATTTCTGACGATCTTTCTGTGCTTTGTCTCGAGATTTCTTAGCATCTTTTCGATTCTTTTCTCTAAACTTTTGTGCACTTTTCCGGTCTTTTTGACGCTCTTTACGTTCCTTCTCCCGTTCTTTCTCCCATGAAGATTTTCTTTTATGTCGAAGGAATGTAGTATCTTCGTTCTGCACTTGAGTTTGAATATTGTGCAAAGATGTAAGTGAACGCTTGTGGCGGCTATTTCCAATCGCGAGAAGCTTCACCTTTTCCAGCTCAGAATCTGAACGGGATATCTCGAACGCCTATAAACATATCCAGATATATCGTCTGATAATGTCGAAATGGCGCTTTTTTAAAAACATATGTACTTCATTTCGAAAAGCTTGGCTATGATACTGTTAAACAATGACATATATAAATTCCATATATATACACAAGCTCCGAAAGCTCAGAGGGATAGCGAGGGCTTCGGGGGAGAGGTGATAAACTTTTCTCGGAGGGGTGAGGTTAACCTTATCCTCGGGGGAGGAAGGGGGGATAAGCCGGTTGGTGGTTATGGGGAAGCTCGTCGGGGGGGGGGAGGGAGGGAGCGTAAATTTTCGAAGACTCTTGGGATCCAAATTTTTTTCTAATTTATGCCAATTTTAGCCAATTTTGTTCCCGATTTTAGCCAATTTTTCGCCGATTTTTGCCAAATGTCCACCGCTTTTACCTGGTTTTCTACCGACATTTTTTGCGCGACGCAGAAGCCTCAGGGAATCAGGCTACCTCGTATGGTGCCCCAAGGATCGGCGACGCTCCGAGAGGTGTCCGAGCCGTCGGAAAATAATACACCGCTTCCTCCCTTCGACATGTTGATGTATGATAAATTTGGTTGTGGTCATTCCAACTGCGGACATAATTGGTGCGTTTTAGCAGCCCGACTTCTGCATTCAGTTTTACAACTCGACAATGTAAATGCTAATGTGCAATGAATCGAAATCATTTACGGCGAATTCCTAAAATCCAAAAAAACTAAATCCAGCTAAGTTGAGTTTTAAAGTTAAAATATTTCAAGAACACTGCGTCGCATTCATACTTGAAACCAGCTTTTTCTTCAAATTATCAAGTGCAGAATTTTACGCATACGTTATGTACAGCAGTAGAGACTTTGATCAACCACAACAGATAAAGTGTGAAATTCATTCTGTACATCCATGCCCATAGTTCAGAGGGTGGATTATTTTCCTGAAGCTCGGATCCATTCCCTTCGTATGCAGCCTCATCCAACTTGGTTTAGCATGGAAATTTTGGCAAAAATAGGTAAAAAACTGGGGGGGGGATTATCAAACATGGGCCACATAGGGTCTTGTATATTTGGATTATATTTGGAGAAAAGATTGAGTTTTTTCTTCTTCGGCATTAGTGATGGAACCGGTAAAAAAACTTTTTGGTCCGGACTAGCGCGATGCTGATTTCAGGCGGATTCTATGTATATTTGTAGAATTTATCGAATGATTATTTTATGCATTATATAGCTAACACCCAAAAATAAGAATATAGTGGGTCTCTCTTGCCAAAGAACGACCTCGCTTAAGTTAGCGGCGCTCCTGAGACATATGCCAAAAATGCAAAGATAAACAATATCAAAAATACAATTAAAACAGTAATGTAGCTACAAATTGATGTTAAAATATTATTGATGCATCGTTTAGAGCTATCTAAGTAAACCCTTTTGAGAACAATAAATTCAAATTCACCCAGTCCATGTTGCGAAACGTTAACTGAGTTTGTCGTATATTCTAGCACGTGCATGTGCGGTGTTATCTCATCACTATGTGGGGTTCTTTTTTGGAGCCGAGCAACAGTTCCAAAATACTTTAGTTGTTTGAATTTGAATCGCGGCCAAACGGAACAGGCTCAGTACATCGACACTGAAAACTGTTCAAATGCACGAAATACACGTTAATTCATACATGAAAAATTAATATTTATTCTCGATGCATTAATAGAAGCTGGACCCAATGGTGTTGTTAATGCTTTAAAATCAGACAAATACTCGAAAGTTGGTTATGCACTAAATTTTAATTTTTAGGATGTTTATTCTTCGTTTTGCCGTTTCTAGAAAGTTAGTAACATAATTATAAAACTACCGCTCCCAATGTAAATCTTTGTATACGGAAGTTGTTTATAAAATGCTGTGAATAAATTATTATTTCAGGGAAATATTTGTTATTTAACAATTCACCTCATGTAGTTGTTCTGGTATAAGTAAATACAAAACAATGTAGTTTATTAGTTCAATGTTCTACGCTGCGTAGCGGGCGTTTGATTGAGTATAGTTGTTCGCTAGCGACGTGAGCAGCTATAGGCATCCGAGCAACATTTTCGCCATAGCTCAGTGGTTAGCAAGCACAACTCTTAACGCAAACAGTTTTGGTTCAATCTGGCGTCTCGTCAACAGTTTAACACGGAGTCGAAATTATAACTATATATATAATTTATGAAATAAAGGGTTATAATAGTTTTACCGGGCTTTGTAGGCTGGATCGAACGATCAGCAGAAGCGATAGCAGTAACAGACGCACAATCATTTTTCAGCGTAATCAATTTAATACGAATAATGTATCTTTTTGGTTTTAACTCGATTTTAAATAACCTTAAAATTCTGATAGCAACTTTCTATTCTTGGTATAAACACAAACTGTCGTGCTATACAAAACAGCCTAAAATTTAAGGTAATTATCTTGATAAAACCCGAGGAACTACTTTGAGCGTGAGAACAAGGCTAGTATTCGATTCTGCTATGGTCATAGATAAAAGAGAAAAGTAATTAAAGAGAAAATTATAGCAATATTTCCTAAATTCTATTACATATGCTGCATGTACGGGCTGCTAGAGCAAGTAAAATAGCATACCTACTAGGTAACTTGCATGTTCTGGAACAGGATTGGATGTCTTTTAGTAAAAATTGGTAAAAAATTTCAGTGGACTATAGTATTTTTAGCTCAAACAAAACTATTGAAAATCTAGTTCAATCATGACCCAGAATATTTATCTAAAGTGTAGCAGCTGAATTCTCTAAAATTGTTGTTGCCTTGGCTTAATCGGAACTTAATATTGCAGCTTCATGAGTAAACATTTAATAAGCGAGTAATCTGACATTAAAGAATTCTCTTAAAAGCAGAAATAGACATATTTGACGAAAACTAAGGCCAATAAATTAGTTTTTAACTAAATTTTGTTATTTATCAAAACGAACAATCTGTCATTTTTTTGTCAAATAGTTGCATTCATATCTAAAATATTGACAGTCGTATTGTTATCTGTCACCTTCTCTAGTTCCAGTGTAACATCCGAGATGATTGTTTTAAAATAGCGAATCTCGTTCATGATAGCGATATCATCAATGTATCATACATATATTTAAATTTAGTATAAGTGTTATCTGAACTTTCATGTAGATAAAATATTTCTTATGTATATATATGCCCAAATTAGCCAAACACGGTCCTTTATCTAGGAAATACCAATATTTTGCTTAAAACGTTGCTTCCTAAAACAAAGGAAAATTAATAATTAACCATTTTAAGTAGGAGAAAACGTTATTTTCATTAAATGTCATATTTTGGTTGAACTGTTGCGGTAGTACAGAATGTATTTATTAACCACAATGCGCTTTTTTAGCATTTTTTAAACATGTCATGATTATACATGCGTCATCATCTATTATCAACAGTCATTCAATCATTGAACCTCTTTTTCTTATCAATGAACGTTTGCGTATCTAGAACACCACAAATTTCAATCTAAACCCTATTATCTTAAAAATATTTTTTGGTGATAGCAAAAAATATTTTCTTCAAATAATGGATTTAGATGGAGTTTTATGAAATTTCAGAGTAGAGTTTAACAATGATTAATTCATATTCAAATTTTAACTGAGGCACTACGGAGATACTTAATTTTTAGAATAATCTAGAAACAAAACCCAATTAGATTGTTGTTAACTTGTCATCTTTATGTAGATTGTATTGTTCATAAGAGCAAAAACTAACATGAAAGAGTTGCAAAAAATAATTGCGGAAAATTATCTCTCATCAATTATAGATCCGGTTACAGTGACAAAACAATCTGTCGTTTAACAAAAACGTCCAAAAATATCTAATGAAATTATGCTACTATATGAAATTTGCAGAGCGGCTGTCATTACAGACTATCACAGCTACTGCAAAATTTTTTAATATTTTTTTACTTCATCAATTGCTACAACAAGTCAAGCTGCCACATTATGTCATGTAATAGCTGTCGTAAAGTTCTTATGATATTATTTTGGTGATTGTCGCAGTATTGGTGATTGCTAAACCTTCGGTATATGCTTCCGATATTATGTTTTACATGTTTTAAAGTGAAACACGTATTTCAGTTACATAACATAATCATTACATAAATTGAATCGTTGAGACATCTTAACCAAGTTTGATAAAATTATACTTATATTATGACAGTTTCACCGAAGTAGTTAATGGCTTCCAGAACCGCTGCAGTATATGCTTTAGATTTTATTTATTCAAATGTATTAAGCTGAAATATCGTATTTTAGTAACAGACAAAGTACACTTAATCATTACTCAAAGTGACTTGTCACAGCATCGCAGATAAATTTAGCAATATTTTATTTGACTATAAGTTAAGATGATTTTGCCATAACATTGATTGTACAGAACAATTTTGATACATTTTCTAACAAAGAAAGTGCAAATATATAATTGGCATAATATTCATCGCATTGACTAATTTTCTAAACACGGAGATTACTTAGCCACAGATGTTTTAAAGCAATTTTTCAACCAGGCACGACTTTTACTAAACAAACAAACGTATGCTATGACAACATTATAGCCTCTGGGGTTATCATAGGTTATTGTTGATATGATATAATATCTGCTGTGTGGTGTTTGAGTAAACTATAGACCTGAGTAAACCTTAATATTTATGATTTTTAAAGAGTTATGCACTACAAAAGGGAGAAGGGGCGGCATGAGGGAGTGCGATCCCGTAAAGTTTCGGATTAAGGGACAGTCATCCCCACGATGCTCGAATTTAGCAATACAATTGTGCAGCTACGGGTCGATAGATGTGTTCTGATGGTGGATGAATCGGATCATGATGGATCATCGATGGTGGTAGAACACAGACTGTATGTAATGCGGCGTTTACGTTATAAATGAACCCCATGTGAAAGTTTTGTCCCCCAATGGTCTAGACCACACCATCCAGTGGTACACAGTATATACCTACACTATAGCATGCAAAAAATGGTGTACCCGACACCATCAACTTAATTATAGTGGCTAAGTCTACCTATTATGTATTACTGACGGTGTCAAGGACACCATCCAAAAACACACTATATAAGGCGTGTAAATAACAGCATGGTATAGCTAACACCATATAAATTTTATGGTGTGGTCTACGCCATACTATTATCGACACTACACTACCTATGCATACTATCTGAAAATACAATCAGAAACACCATGGTGTCTAAGACACCATATATTTGATGGTGGCAGACACACTGAGGGCGGACAAAACTTTCACATGGGGTCCTTCATAACGCAAACGATGCATAAACCCAAACTTTAACGAAGGGGGAAGATTTAAGTGACATATGCTTAATCTATCAACATTTTTCAAACCAGAAGCTTAAGAAGAATCTCCTAGTAGTAATTTAGCCTAATGTAATTTCATTGGATCGACTTAACTGTAATGTCACCTATACTCATACATGCCGACGGTCGGTCATGCCAGGGGTGTAGAGGCCCCCACGGGGGGGGGTTCGCGGCCATCTCAGGGGGTAACCCCCTGGCCGGCCAAATTTGTCTAGGGGGGTCGGTCTCGTGAGGATCTTTTTTTTGATCGTCGGATGTATATTTTTCACCTACGTGTATAGTAATACGTACGTAATAGTTTCCGGTGGTAAAAACGAACCCGCTGAAGCAGTTAAACAAAGCATGTCTGTGCATGTAATAATTTGTATTGTAATTGTAAATTATTTGAAGCAACAAGCAGGCACAATTTGTGCAAGTTTTGTGCTGCGCACCCCGGGGGGGGTTGCTGCGCACCCCCAGGGGGGGCGGGCAACCCCCCTGGACTTTTCGGCCTCAGGGGGGGTCCGGACCTCAGGGGGTTACCCCCCTACCCCCCCCCTGCCGGCATGTATGCCTATACTGTAACACCACTCGTGCTGTGGGACTGTCATGCCATGTATTACGTGTATAATTATGCATCTATTATGCAAACTCAAAGCCAACATAACTGCAAAAAACAAAGTAAGCATAAAAGAATGAAACGCTAAACGAGATAAGAATGCATCTTTCTTCGATCAAGATCCCTTAGACTTAACTGAACCTAAAATAGTGTTCTTTTTGGTGCTGCGAATTTGTTTAACTGGAAATAATACCAGTAAGCTTTCACACAGCCCGAGGGACTCAGCAGAGCTAGTAGAGAAGCCCGTCCACTATCCTATATCTCAATTCTGTTGGACCTAATGTGCAGCATAAGCCCCGAATATTTCTTTAAACTGCAAACAGGAACAATAAAACCCAAGTTCCAATATTGGTTATATCAGCCCTACTGCGGAAAGAATTTATAACCGTGGTAATCTCAGGAAATAGTCTCCATGCCTAACTCAGCTCAAGTGTCATGTAAAACTGCACATCTATTACGCGAACGAGTTAATTTTAAGATCTGCCTAAGACCACAGCGAACCAGTATGACTTCGACCGCTTGCATTAGCTGGTCGCCAAAATTTCACCCTACACATTTCCAGGACATAACTGTCATTGTGGCTGTAATAGAAGGAGGGGCCGGCCCGGGGGGACAGAAGCATTAGACGTTGCGAGGTGTTAGCGGTTAGCTACAGTCAATAATATCGTGCTACTGGAAACCAATACTGAAAATTTATATTACCACGCCGTCTTAACAGGCTAACTAATCCCCTCTCTCATGTCTAGCACCCTACCCCTGCTCGCAACCGTCAATTTGTCAGCAGCTCAGGCCGTAATTGCCCGTAACGCAGCCCTAGGCATCCGAGTGGTGCTTCAAATAGCGTCGAAATCCAAGTGAGAAACACAAAAAAATCCAGTGCGAAACAACAACGAGAAATATCGTCAACGATAAGCGCTGGAGTGGGCCAGTAAAAACGACCGCACCACACGCTGCCGAAGTCACACTGATTTACTTATTCGAGGCGGTACCTCCGACCTCAAATTTTTGCTGCTGTCTTTCCCATGGAATTTCTTCTACCTTTCTATCGGACGCGTCGCTGGCACTTAGATTATATTAACAATTTTGAAGTTTCTATCCAACCAGGAAATTCAAGTTTTTGGTCCTGCCTTTGGTCTGGGGTGAAGCTTAAAGTTACCAAATAACAACATAACCAATCTGAGACTGCAATTATAATACTAAAACCGTAAAGCTGTCAACCAAATGAAGAGTCCTATTTACAACTCGACCGCATAAATTCCAAAACCGTCTAGACATTTCGATAATGATCGCACCGAATACTCAAATTCCTATGAAGATAAAGAACACATGCCAACTGTCTAGGAAACTTGAGTCAAATACTTGCAATCAGAACCGACTCGACATTCTGCTGTTAATATGTTCATTGTGCCATTCAGTGACCAGACAAGGTAGTCCGAGCGAATACCATCGATATATAAATTTTCATGCATACTAACAAAGTCGGTTCTAGATCTTATACCACAGGTCCCCATACGAATTTACATGTTAATATCTCTGTCTGCGAAATTGTATCTATTTTAGCGAAAAACTTGGTGGCTTTCGGGATGTCGCAGGGGTATCGGGCCACGGGACTGGACCCATAACCTAGGGAAGCACCCGTCGGGAGGGCATTCACACTCGGCACCCACTCAGATCAGGGCCGGAGTTCAAACCCATCCCCCTTTCAGCCTCGATGTACATAACGCTATAAATATCTATCCTCCGAAATTTCTAAGAATCCGAATTTAACTATAATATGTATATAACATTTTATATTTATGTGTATTAATTATATATATATATATACGTCTAGTCTATACTGTACATTCTTATATTTATTAATGCGCGAGTAAACTTAAGATAATCCCGTCAACCATCTTATTTTGTA
The DNA here is from genome assembly GCA_030248225.1 of Trileptium ribeirensis. Taxonomy (NCBI): domain Eukaryota; kingdom Metazoa; phylum Nematoda; class Enoplea; order Enoplida; family Thoracostomopsidae; genus Trileptium; species Trileptium ribeirensis. The sequence continues at coordinate 11,010 of JASANE010014367.1, forward strand.
ATGTTGCATAAAAATGGTTACGAACGCTTTTTTCCAATTGAAATTTGCATAAAACTGCCTGCGAACACACAGCTCTGGATTAAAATCTTGCATTTTGTGTTCGCGAAAATTCAAGTACAATTACCCTAATTTTCAAGAACGAAAATTTGTCAGATTTGAACTAAACCTGCTTTACTCGCTAACACCAAGAGCTTATCTACAGGATCGTTTTACTTGTGACTTCACTTTTGAATTAAATTTGTTCGCGAACACTCAGTAATCCAAATATAAATAATTTGGCATTAGGGAACCGAATTTCTGCAAATTGAAAACGGCGAAATTCTGTTCGAACAAAAGGTATAATTTCTGGTACTTGGATTTGATTTTGACAACTTTCGGTTAGCGAAAACCGAATGAAATTCAGCCTATTTTCCGTAACAAGGGTTTGCGATTCGATATTGATTATTACAAAATAGGATGGTTGTTGGGTCACCTAAGTTTGCTGCCGCATAACCAAACCCATTCGAATTGCTAACTAAGTCGCACCATTTAAAGAGAAGACAGATGAAAGAGCAGGGAAGGGAAAAGAAAGAAAATATGCAAAAGAAACGGGCAAAGAACATATAATATAAAATATAAGGTTGCATGTGTAGATTTAGGATCAAGGTTCAAATACGGAGATGTTACTAGACAAGAGAAGGTTCATGTCAGTTTGTATGACATGTATTATTAAGTAAGCACAAAAACGAGGGCCAACCCCTGTACCAGCTTAGCAGCTAGGCGGACCGAGACCCGCTTGAAATCGTTAGATTCTTTGATAGATGGGCTACCAAACAACGCGTAAAACTCCTGCCTAATAAACTCCAGTGAGAAGGAAAAACAGTGGTAAGGTCGGTGATCGGGTGATTTGAACTACAACTGAAGTGAGTACGAGAATGTTGCTGCTATTCACGAGAAAAATATAGGGCGCAACGAAACCCGATAGTGTCTATTAGGTATCCGATGATATGATACATCCAGCGAAATATCGAATTTTCATCACCTTGTTCGCGAGATTAAGGGATTACAAAAGCGATGGTTCGATAAAGTCTGTCGAGACTACTGATCTTGCATAATTATCCCCGATATCATAGGTCTCTACAGGAAGATAGAGGTAGTGGAGAATTCGTTCGAGAGGGTGAGAAAAGATATACGAGTGCATTAAAGTCAAATATATATAACATACGTAAACATCTAGAAAATATACATATTTCGAACCACTGCAAACAACCAAACTTAGCGTGGGGGTTGGTTCCATAATTCTATCATGATTACTCCTCAAATTATGGGTTAAGTTCTCATACAACTTCGACTATCTTGACCTAAATTAGAAAGGTTGTGGAATTCCGTTCTGAAAAGTACTCATGGCATTTCCCTGAAATATCAGCCGCTAGACGGTTATAGGATCTCGAACGAACCCGACATTCGTCGGTTCCGATTACTCGGAAAATAGTATTATTATTTATAATATTGTTGTTTTCAACTGCTACTTCACCAGTACGTTGCGCGTAGTTCCACGTAATCATTGTGACACGGTGGTGCAGCTTACAATCAGCGTGGGTAAACTTAATACTTATAATTTTGGTTACTAGGCACACAGCTCTTAAACATTCGCCGTTCACTTCCTTGTGAGCGGTCAATGGCCCCTATACCCCGACGGTAGTAATTTTGAAGTTTCGACGACATGGGGGGCGACAGGTCGAGTACCGAATGTTATTCCAAGATTTTCGGTAACGATTTAGCACCGTGTTCTATATCCCTAGCTCCTTGTTCTGCTCTCAGTTTCCGCAATTGGTGCTCCTACCAAGCCGAAACCTAGACAATCCTACATAGATCCACCTAAAATATTCCAACTAAAGTAAGAACACCAACATACATACCACAAAATAAAACATGCAATTGCGAAGCATAACAAACATACATAAGCGACAAATATTAATAAGCGACATGAATGACAAGCATTAATAAGCAAAATGATGTCATGAACACGTCCAGAACCATACAGCATACCACTTCGAATTTAATTCCGATGAGCATAGCCCGAATTACAGCAGATTTCCTATAAAATGTTTCGACGTAGATTAAAAAATGAGTTCTGATTCAAACCTACTGCTTACAGAATGTTATCACGCCAAACTTTAATGAAAATACACGTAACAGACCGGGACGGTTCTGTTACACTTAAGATGTCGCACCAGGTGTTTTGCGGAAGCAGCTACGTTGTAAACTAATATCGTAATAATATTGAAAATAAATATGATCTAAATTTTTATTATTTAAAGCCCTTTTGAAATTCCTTATATAAAAACAGTACATATTCTTAAGTGTTTTTCTCCAGAGTGCTCGACCCTAAGTCATATTTTATCATCAACAACTGTTCCCGTCGGTGCCGACCTTAGGGCGTCTTCCCTTCATGAACTAGAGCTTACATCGCGCTCTGCTCTTTCCTGCCCTGGTACAGTGGTCACCGTTTCTATACGTCCAAGCGGACATGTTGCTCATCCAATTCGTCTCTGGCCTCTCTATGAGTCTGCTGCCTCCGACTATACCTTGGAGAACTGAGTGACTGAGTGTGTGATGCTGTAGTGACACATGGCCGAACCACTGAAGCTTCCTTCTACTGTCTCTAGGAGCAGTTGGTGACGTCTGATCATAGATGTCATTCGTTGCCATAGTTCTACATTCGTGACATGGGAGGTATAAAGCACGCATAGAAGTCTTCTAAAACAACGCATTTCGAATGCAGCTATGTGATTTTCCAGATTCTGCGTCAGGGTCCACCCTTCGCAATCATACAAAGCGTAGGATGTTACAATCTCTCTCAGGAGGTTGACTTGACTTTCATGCTGATGTTGTTGCTTTTCCAGATCCTCTTGAGTTAAGCTAAGTTTTGCGTGGAAATTTCGAGATGTGTGTTGACTTCTCGTACTGATGTTGCGTCTTTACTTATGTAAGATCCCATGTATATAAATTCTTCCAATTTTTTCAGTTTTATTCCGCCGACTTTACTGCGGGGTCTGATTTGCTGATCGTGCCAGAGGTCGTCACGATATTACTCTTCTCTGTGCTTATTTCCATGGCGAAAGGTGCGGCTATTCTATCTAGCCGCTTGGTCAGGTCAGCTAGTTCCGTCATGCTCCCAACCAAGAGATCTATGTCGCCTGCGAAGTGTAGATTACTAATTGTCGTCCCTCCGACAAGAACGTTCCGTTGAAGTTACCCAGTGCTTTGGACATTATTTCTTCTAGGTGAGATTGAACAGGACAGGGCACGGGGAGAGTAGGCAGCCTTGTCGTACCCCAACTGTTGCCTGGAACCCATTGTCCGTCAGACTGCCGCATGCTGTATCAGCGTGTAGGATTCCATGGTGCGAATTAAGTTGGGATGTATGTTATGCTTCTTCTTCGTCACCCACAAAGCCCCATGCCAAGCCCCCTCAAATGCCTTCTTGAAGTCGATAAAGTTTTGCGACAGATGGCGATGCTGGTCGCGCTATTTCTCGCAAATCACCCTGAGGTTGAAAATTTGCTCTGATGTGCTTCTGCTGTTCCTGAACCCGGCTTGCTCTTCGTACAGTTCTTCTTCCTCCTGTAGCTTCAGTCTGCGTAACAGGATTCGACGCATAACTTTACTGGGATGGATAATGAGGCAGATAGACCGGTAAGTTTTGCAGGTAGCCTTTCTTTGGCAACGGTACAGTTACAGACTTCGTCCATTAGGACGGCCAGGTTCCTGCACTCCATATCTTGATGCGTATTGGATGGAGCATCTTGATGGTATCGTCACTGGTTTTCAGCAGTTTTGCCGGTATGTTATCGACTCCCGGTGACTTGGCGTGCTTAATAGAACGAATATCTTGTTCTACCTCGGTCTTGAAAATATCCGGTTCCAGATCTTCCCCTCTGCTACGAACACTCTCGTTCAGGGAGTCCAAAACATCTTCACTGGTTTTGAATTTGTAGTTATATAAGCCTTTAGCATATTCTGTCCATCTTTTCCAATATCTTCTTTCGCTGTCAATACATTCCCATCGTTGTCCTTGATGGCAGGGACCTTCGCAGGACTCTTTATGTAAGTTTCCTGACGCTTTCGAATGGCTTGCTGGTAATGTTTCTTTCAAAGCGATCCTGTATGATTTTGTACTTGTATAAGTCTTTAGCATATTCTGTCCATCTTTTCCCAATATCTTCTTTCGCTGTCAATACGTTCCCATCGTTGTCCTTGATGGTAGGGACCTTCGCAGCACTCTTTGATGTAAGTTTCCTGACGCTTTCGAATGACTTGTTGGTCATGTTTCTTTCAAAGTCATCCTGTATTTCGTCACACAGTCCTTGAATCGACTCCTCTTGGCTCTTCTGATCTCCGCATTCACGTTATTGTCCGCCTGGTGTTATGCGAGAGTAAACTTAACCCACGCCCATCAATAATCCTATTTTGCTATTTCGGTTAAAAATCTGTTACTGAACGTTTTTTGGTAAACCATAATGCGGCGCAAAACTGTTCGCGAACACAAAGCTCTGTGATAGTAATCCGGTAAATTTGTGTTCCCGAAAATTCAAGGAAAATTACCGAATTTTTTGCGAACGAAAATCTACCGGATTTGGATTCGCTGAATTTGTTCGCGAACACTGTAAGGTAAACAACATGAACGATTGATTTGTGACGTCAGTTTTGCATTAAATTTGTTCGCGAACACAGACAAATACGAATCAGAAGCTGATAGGCGTTAGATAACAGTTTTCACTGCAAATTCAAAATCGTCAAAATTCTGTTCGAACACAAACTGTAATTTTAGGTGCTTGTTTCTGATTTTGCCAATTTTCTGTTATCGAAAAGTCGATGAAATTTCCACATTTGTTCCGTAACAATGGTTTGCGCTTCGCTATCGGCTTTTACAATATAGGATAGTCGATGGGCGCATCTTAAGTTTACTCGCGCATTAGGCTTTCTCGTTTTCTGCATTCAGATGTTTCTTCGCCTTCAGCTTTATTCTATCTTCTCACTTCCTCGACAGTTCGCCTTGGTTTCATTATCTTTCGTTTCTTGTTCAACACTGCTATCGCTGCTGCATTGAAGGTTTCCGTGAATCTGTCATTTCTTGCAGATCTTCCAATTGTAGGTGCGGCTCGAAAGTGCCTCGCATTGAAGTCTTTCTGCGCGTCAGGGTCTTTCAGCTTTTTTAAGATCGCATCGACTTCGGCCCAACTTCTGTACCTTGTTCCTCCGCGGTTTCAACTTCATGCTCATTATCACATGTTGGTGATCACTACCGACAATGTTCCAAGAAATGAGCGGTTGGACTGCAAGAGGGTGCTAGATAGGAACTTTTGCACCATTATAAAGTCTATCTGGTTCCTTATACAGCCATCAGATGAAATCCAGGTCACGACATCGTATGATTGAATAAGGTGTTACTTAGGAATAGCTCGTTCATTTCAGCAAACTGTAGCAGACGAAGACCTCTCTCATTCGTATGTCCAATGCCAAACTTACCTACTCTTCCTGCCTAGTTACCATTGGCATCCTTACCAACCTTTGCGTTCCAGTGTACCATCACAATCAGTACGCCATTTTTGTACCTTCCTCAGGATTTTTACAGGTTTTCGTAGAACTTATTCTCATCGAGGTGATCGGTGGTCAGGGCGTACACTTGAATGATAGTTTTGCGTGGGGAAGCGTTGATCCGGATAGGAATGATTCTGCCTGACACTGGTTCGCAATGCAAGACGCAACTGGTGAAGTCTTTACGAACGCGGAATCCGACACCATACTGGTGACTTACCTCTTCCCCGCTGCACTATAGCTTATGGCCCTCATTAAAAACGCTTCACTGATTTGCGTTCTTCTTACTACCGTCAGACCCACGATGTTCCATCTGTAATTGTCTAGTGTTGTCCTGTAATGGCGAGTTCGTTAAGCTTCCAGTCACTTGAGAGCGCTTTTGCATTCCAAGTTCCGATGGTACATACAGTCTTGGCGATTTTCACTTGTTGTAGATCAACAGTATCTAACTTGTCACTGCTACCCTGTTGACCAACAGTAGACAGCTCGGTCGCTGGTCACCCGGGCCCAGACCGATCCGGTATGTGAGTAGCAGAGTTGCTGTTCCAGTTGGTAAGACGGTTTGTGTACTTATGCATCATTTACAATAAGATGCGCGCGCATGGTCCTGATTATGTCACGCGTTCAAATGGGCTAATTCTGCTTTTACATTATAAGTTGCCTGCCATGTGTAAGTTTTGTCCACGTACAGCCTGCGTAACACCGTTTACGATATAGTGCACAGAACACCAACACTGTATTCTAAGCAGTTTTATATCGTGTTTCGGACACCATCAGCATTCGTGTATGGTGTCATGGACACCGTAAGATTCTGGCCAGTGATGATGAAAGTCTTTTGGCAAGATGCCTTGTTGTTTTTTCCGTTGTAGGGAGTTTATACAATGCATGCTTTGTCTATGCGCCTCCTACACAAAGCTTTAAACGACATGGCTCAGCGGATACAATGAATTAGCGTAAATATTTTAAAATTTGGCTTAGCTAATTTTCCCGCCTTTTTTAAACTACTGTTCAATTATAGGGTGTCGAGGACACCATATTGTCAGCGACATTACTTGTGCTGAATAGTATAGCCTTCCGACTACCACAATGGTATGGTCGTTATCACACAGTAACAAATCTTCCACATGGCGGGCGTTTTACAACGTAAACGCCGCATAACTGCTATGTCACACATACAGTCCAGCTTTACTATTTCAATAGCCTAGATAGGCTATGCATTTCTCATTTGTGTCGAGCCGGACTGCGCTTTTGTCACGAGGCGTTCAGCTGAGCCCTATAACTTATGCCAGAGATTATTTAGTCCGTTAACGTTACGTTTTATTATACGTATTTAAATAATGGTTAAAAAATGACATACAGCTTAAAATGTTAATTGTATATATTAAAACAATTATATAACTTAGAATTAGTGTGAAAATACTATAAAACCAAATACAATTACACTAAACACATTACTAAATAAAATTTCTCAATTGACAGTTCAGCCGGACGCTCCGTTTGTCACGCAGAGCCTAGCTAAGATCCCTGTTTTTTCACATTAAGACTAGCTAAGCTATAAAAACGTACCATAGTAGTCCATCTAAGCTATAGTTCATCCGAACTAGTTGACTTGGACGCGTGACATAATTTGGCCCTGGTGCACGCATCTAATCGTAAATGATGCATTATAAACCTGGCGGTGTCCATCTCCTCTCCAGGTTATGGTGGCCGTTGCCCAGCTGTTAGCTCATAGAAATTCCAAACGAAATACAGGGGATAAAATGTCCCCACCATGAAAGATGATAAGCATTTGCCTTCTAATAGTATTTCAGCAACCTTTCAATTGAGCTTGGTGTAGCTCACTGACGCCATAATACACAAATACATGGGTAAACTGAAAAAGAACCACAGTCAAGCACCCGATGGATTAACCAAGTGTTTTTAAAGGAGTTGCGAGATATTATCTGTCTCCCGTCGTCTCACATTTTTGAGCAGTCGTTTATGTATGGTATTCTACCAAGTATTTGGCTATATTCTGATATTATTGCTATATTTAAAAAGGATCTGCGTCAGATCATCAAACTACAGACCAATTTCTCTGATTTCTAACTGCTGTAAGCTGATGAAATTCATAATTAATGACAAGCTTACGGATCAATTAACGTCAAATAAACTGTTATCAGCAAAACCAACGCGGGTTTTTCGTGAAACGATCTACGTGCACGCAATGAATAGAACGTATTAATGACTGGTGTATACCGCATGATATGAAAATTCGGCGGACGCAATATACACAGACTTTGCTAAAGCTTCTGACAGTGTCTCACATACAAAATTGATAAACAAGTTTTCTAATTTCGGTATATCCAATCATCTAAAAAATTGGATTGTTTCATTTCTAACAAATCGCAAGACGCGTGTAAAAGTAAACAATATTTTTGCACCTTATTCCTTAAAATCTGGTATTCCACAAAGAAGTGTCCTCGGACCAACTTTATTCTTGTTGTATATATTGATATTGTTAATGACTTGTCTGTTTGTTGAAAAATATATGCGGATGATGTAAAATTATACATACATTGAACTCCGACGGATAATAATAGTGCAAAAATGTATTGGCAAGACGCACTTACTCGTATCGAAAGCTGGTCTAAAAATGGCAGCTTCCCATATCTGCACCAAAATCCAGACTTCTTTCTCTTGGAAATAGCAACCGAATCAGTCAATATTTTATTAAGTGTTACCTTATGCCACATGCATTATTTAATACGAAATGATTTAGTGTTTTTATTAATAAAAATTTAAAAAGCACTTCTCATTACAGGGAGATTTCAGCTAAAGCATACCGCACCATGAATATATTATTACACTGTTTCACGACGTCAGATCGCTCTGTTATGATTCGCGAATAGATTTCCTCCGTAAGACCAGTATTAGAATACCCGTGTCCGGTTTGTTCGCCAGGTTCTTTTGGAGATACTGATATGATCGATCGAGTACAACGCCATTTAACGGGACGACTTTTCGCTACGCTTATATGGCAGCATATAGATTATGCTGAAAGGATTAAGAAACTTAATCTTGAACCACGAGAACTAAGAAGGTTGCAGTTTTACCTAATGATGGTACATAAAATACTTGATAATGAAATCGACACTTGTCGTAGTTTATTTCATGTGTCCGCTGTAACGACCACTAGAGGCTATCCCAAAAAGGTGGTTAAAATGAAATTTAACACTAATACATTAAAACACCCACTTACATAGCAATACGTAACTGAACGAAGAACAACACC
>JASANE010014368.1:0-43476 GCA_030248225.1 Trileptium ribeirensis
AAGTGGTTTGTTATTATCAACATTAAACTGTATTAATGACGGCGGTTACCAATTTCGCGAATTCACGTATACTTACAATTCGCCTGTTGGCGCATTGTTTAATCACCTGTGTTCTTATTATATACTTCTTTGTTTTGAATTTGATTGTGATGGTGATAAAGGTAATGTATGTCAAGGTTACCTACGGAGAACGGTGATGCGTTAGCGACATACGTTTGGTTTTCCTTTGGCTTTGTACTACGTGGCGTTATAACGGTCGAAGTGTTTTTTGTTGTTTCAAATTGGGCCATAGGAATCCGATGCGCTATTTAGCGGAGATATTAGCGCAGAAATCATTTTTAAACTATTTTTACTGAGTTTTGATGAGATTTTGGTTACTGGCCAGCCAAAATATGTTATCTGACGGTTTTTCTTCTTTTTTTGGTGAGCTTAGCTTAACGTTTAATATATTTATCATATTCAGATTTTTTATCACAAACGTATCTCACGCTCAAAAACGTTTACCCCGGCCCGTCAGATTCTTGCTCACAGTGAATAGCGTCTGTCAATGGCTTAGCTAACTTTTAGCTGTAATTTCGAGTGTCGTTCCTTGGAGTTAGTTGTGCGGCATGGTGGATTACGTGATTACTAATGAGCAGGTCAAACGGAAATGTGCACTGTCTTACGTTAGCGTACCATCCTATCCTCCTAGCGTGCGTTTAACTAATTGTACGCATCAATGAAGTATAAAATCGTGCCGACATAACTATGATGGCCTATGCCTAATTTAAAGATGTAACATTGCTGAGAAGTTCAGACCTTCCCTATTTTTATTACTAATTGGTTGCCGTCATAATATATATGTCTTAATTGCAAAGAGTCGCATTGAAACCAGCGAACTAAACGATAGCTTATCGTGATTTAGCGATAGCTTATCGATTATTCGTTTAATCTCAGCATAAGGGTGCTCGCCAATTTGCGCTTGCTATTCCGAGAGGACGTGACCTCTTCGCACCTGGATAGAACTCTTTCGTTGTTTATAAGTTATAAACAATTTCTATCGGGAAAATAAACTGACCGTCTACATTCAGCCTAACGTAATGGACTTTAGCTGCGGACTATGAATAGTTATTATTTTCACGCGTTGATCCGGTCGCTTAATGAAACAGACTTTAGGATAAAAGGGCCGAGTATACGATTATCACTTCTTCATACTGGTAAATAAACATTTGTGACTCACCGGATATCGTTAGCTTTAGCTAAAAATAACCTAGTTTACAACAGGTTTACAATATGGAAAAGAACACACCAACCGACTGGCAATGCAGCACAACTGTCCCCATATGGAAGAAGAAGGGGAGCCCTGGCTACTGCTCCAACTACCGGCCAATCCGACTGCTTTCGCATACGATGAAAGTTTTCGAAAGAATCATCGAAAGGCGAATCCGTAACATTGTACACCTCACCGCAAACCAGGATGAATTCGTAAAGAAATGTGGGACGACAGATTCTATTCATGCCGCCCGGCTTCTACTCGAGAAGCATAGCGACAAACAGAAGCCCTTGCATGTAGCCTTCCATGATCTCGAAAAGGCGTTTGACCGGGTACCCCATGAAGCCATCTGGCACGCACTTCGTAGCCACCACGTTCCCGAAGCATTAGATGAGTGGGTAAAAGTTTACCACAACCCGAAAAGCCACGTACAGGCAGCCTCCGGAACATCAAAAGACTTTCGTATCACTGTCGGCGTCCATCAGGGCTCTGCCCTCTCCGCTCCTCTTTATTCTCGTGATGGATGCCGTCACACGGGAGCTCCAAAGGACAGTGCCGTGGGCCCTCCTCTATGCCGACGACGTAATGAATAAAGTCGACCTCAAGCAGCAAGTCCAGGCTTGGAGCGACAAACTATCAAAGTTCGGCTTACGACTTAATGTCAAAAAGATAGAATATTTGACGACCGACCCAAACGAGTCCGGCAGCATCACAATTCACGGCGAGGAACTACGAAGGACGATAACGTTCAAATATCTGGTTTCCATGATTGCAGCAAATGGATGTCTACTGCCGGAAGTTACTGCACGAATAAACGCAGCCTTGCTGAAGTGGCGTGAGACAACCGGTGTCACCTGCGATAATAAAATAAAGGATCGCCTCAAGTCGAAGATCTATAGCTCAGTTGTTCGGCCCGTCGTACTTTATGGCTCCGAATGCTGGCCGGTGACAAAAGAAATGGAACGCCGACTCGGTGTCATGGAAACAAAGATGCTGCGATGGAGCTCTGGAGTTACACGCCGGGATCACATCCGTAAAGATGACATTAGACTGCGATACGGTGTTTGTCCGAATCGCCGACTAACTACAGGAATCTCAGCTCCGATGGTACGGACATGTACTACGTGCTGAAGATGAAACGCTCGCCAAGAATGGTCTCACACTAGATGTCAGCGTAAAACGACCTAAGGGACTGCCAAAACAACGATGGCTTGACACACTGCACAACGACCTCAAGATCGCAGGCATGCATCCCGATCAAGCCTACAACCGCGACATATGGCGCCAAAAAACCAGAATAATGGACACCGCAACTCTGCGTGATAAACGCTAAAGAAAAAGAAGAAGAGTTAGATATAACGTATACAGTTCACGGCACGATTCTTTTTAGAATACTCCATCTTATAACCACCAGTATTTTTAGTCCTCGTTTTATACTGCGATATCAGAGGCTCGGCTCTACTGACCTTCTTTCTCTCTACCTTATTACCCCTTAAGATTTAGGTTAGCTATTATGCTAATACTTCTCTTTTGAGATTAATACCCCGAACGGAAACATTTCGAAATTTTATTTAATTAACTCAGTGTAAGGCCTTAGATTTAATACAATACATTACAAATTTATTCAGTTCCTATACGAGACTTTACATTTACTGCAGTGTTCTGCTTCTAAAACACGTTCATACGACTCGATAATGAGAATTCATTAGGCGTCGTCCGCACAGCAAGCTTACTAGCTTTCGCAGAACATTGCCACACATATTTATAATAAGGTAGAAAATTCACATAAGGAAATGAATAACGTAAGGCCAGCTAGGGGAGTAGAACATCGCCTCTTACATCTGCCTATATATCTGTGGCAATTTTTGATTTTATTGGCCAGATCGTAATATATATTAATTTATAAATCAGTATTTACTAGGACAAACATAAATATGCTGATATGGGACAGTATCACCATTTATCAACTATATTTTTCTGTCATATTTTAAATTATGTGCAAAACCTACTTTACCCAGTAGTGTTTTAAACACTTGTGAACTCGAAGCAGTAACTAAACGTATTCCGTCTACTGTTGATGGTAAGGCATTCAATATTTTATTACCCGCATTGGAAATATATGATGCAGTACGTTGGTTCTGAACGCAGGTTTATATATTCTGCAACTGTGGCCACGGGTTCGCGTTTCGATAATAATCGATAATATTTTTAAAATTGAATCGTATTCATTGTTGATAAATTTAAAAATTGCAATATGGTCAAACTATAGTCTTCTTAGCTCAAGTGGTTCTAGAACAAGAAATATTAGTCTTTCATTGTACTGCGCTGAGGTCAGCGCCAACTATCATATAGACGCCTCGTGTAGTAGCGTTAGACGCGCTCTATGATATCGATATCCTTATTACAGTTTTGGCCGAACATATGTAACATATGCACGACGAAGTACTTCAATGTCAGAAGTTAAGAAACAGCGAAAAAGTATATTAGATGTTCGGTATGCTTTGCTCAAAATATCTCTGCAATAATGCTTGAATTTTAAGTCTTCAGTTATGGATACTCTAATATACAAAAATAAAGGCGATCGTTCCTGGTGCGCGAATCATCGACCAATCAGTTTGACAGCATCAGCCAGCAAGGTTATGGAGACCTTAGTTCGCGATAAGCTAGTGACCTTTCTAAACGATAACGAAGCCATTTACAAGACACAACACGGATTTGTTCGAAAGCAGTCCACTACTACACAACTGCTTGAGTATTTAAATTTTGCCACGAAATGTCTGGACAACAGTGATTTGCAAGACGTCGTCTACATTGACTTCAAGAAGGCTTTTGCTTTTGACAAGGTTAATCACCATGCCCTGTTAATGAAGCTGCAGATGTACGGTGTGTCCGGTAACCTTCTGCAATGGTTTCGTAGCTATTTATCAGAGCGGCAACAGTGTGTCTGTCAATGGAGTATTCTCATCTTGGCTATGTGTAACCAGCGGAGTCCCGCAAGGAACAGTGATAGGACCGCTACTCTTTTTGCTTTTCATCAACGACATCGACGAACACCTGTGCTGTTTTCAAATTTGCCGATGACTTGCGGCTAGCTCGACGAATCATAAAAGCTTGTCCAGACTTTGGTTTTGATGACTTTCAAGCAGATGTAGATGGCTTATCCCAGTATTGTTCCGATTCGGGGATGCGAGTCGCTGATAAAAAATGTAAGGTTATGCACTGTGGGCATGGCAATGCGAGAGCAGTTTATTCTTTAGCAAACAATATTTTGACAATTACGGAGAAACACATCGATTTAGGCGTCATCATCACCGATACTCTTAAATTCTCCGAACATTGTGCAACTGTTTCTGCCCGTGCCCATCGTGTCATCATGGTCATTCGTCGCACAATTCAATTCTGGACCAAAAAAATTGGCTGCAACTTTATCGTACGCTTATCCGGCCGCATGTCGAATACGCAGTAACAGTTTGGTCACCTCATTATGAACGTGATATCGAAATTATTGAAAAGGTGCAAAGACACGCCACAAAACTGCTTCCCTCTATCCGAAATCTAGACTATTCTCATCGACTGAAGTACCTTGGTATTCAGTCATTATCTACGAGACGTCTTAGAAATGATTTGATTTTAGTTTATAAGATGGTCCACGGCTCCGTTGACCTTGAGGTAGCAAAATACTTTGCCCCTGGATATGGTAACACGCGAGGTCACGATCTCAAATTGCAAACTATTGATATCCCCCGTCTCCATCTTCAAAAAACTTTTTCTCTCACCGCGTAGTGCGAGTTTGGAATGATTTGCCTGGCGATGTCGTCTGGGCAACATCGTTATCGTCGTTCAAGAGTCGTTTGCACGCATCAAACAAATTGCCCATCATATGTTATATTTGATTTTCAACAGCTTCACTGACCTTGCACAAACAAGGCGGAATCATCCTCCAACGAAGAAAGGTTGATCAATCCTGAAATAGCCGGTGATCATCCCTTTCTTCCTGGAGGAAGAAAGGTACGTATAACGTTAGAGCATATTTTAACATAACCAATTAAATCATTAATATATATAACGTGACTAATGTTGTTCCAAGGACACTGCCTTGAGGAACACCTGATAAACGGATTTGTAGTTGGAATAGCTCTTGTTCATTTTAATCTGAAACTTTTTGTTTGAAAAAAGCTGTTTAACACAGCTAGACATTTACCAGATATCACATGAGAGCTTATAGACGAGTTTCGTGTGGGAAACTGTGTCGAACGCATTCGCAAAATCGATATAAGCTACGTACAAGCGATACGCATCGCCACATATCGGGTACGCAACCAGTGACAAAGAACTGCTCAAAAATTGCACGAGTGGAATACTGATTGCTCCTTTTACTTTGAGCAAAAAGAACTGCGTGAAGGCATCTTGTGCCTGGCAATGTTTAGATCGCAGGGCGTAAACGGCATCCACGTCAACTAAGGAGTGCTGGACTCTCTAAATTGGGGAGGTGGGGGTCCCTGGCATTTTTCGGTTCCCCTGGTTCATGTCCCCTGGCAAAATCGGGCGCTCTCCGGTTTATGCCCCCTGGCAAAATTTTCAGCGATTGGAGAGCGCAGGAGTGATATTTGAAACGTTAGAAAAATGTTGTCGGATATTGAATAAATGCCTAGAAACGCGTTAGCTAGCATTTCCGCCCAAGTTGGATCGTTCGTAGCAATTTCAGTGCACTTATGCCAGTCGCTGTTGATGTACGCGTTTTTACGTAACTGTACACAGCATTTGGGTTTCCAGAATCTGAGATATCTTTTTCATCCCTTACTCTTAGTTTCCTAACAGCTTGGCTGTAATTCTTGGCAGCTCTTCTGTACTCAAACATGTCTCCTGATTGTTTACCTAATTTTCACAGCATTAATTTACTACAGCAAAATTTTTTTATATAATTCAGGCAAGTTTTGTTTTTCCTGTACGGCATAACTCGTTTGGGTACAATAGATCGCATGCGTATAACATTATATTATAAAATATCAAACATTTATCATTTACATTAATCAAAAAGTGTAATAAAGTGTCCCAATCAATTTAAATAAGAAAGTCGTTGAGACTTTTAAACTTCGCATTTTTAAATTAAGAAAGTTGTCTAAGTGGAATTTGATTGGATTTGCGGCGGTGACTATCATGAAATCAATAGAGAAATGGTCTGAATTTGCGAAATTCTAGGAACATTCGAAGCGAGCGACATGCTGCGTGGAGTTCGTAAGAAGTGGATCAAGTGTCTTTGTTCCGCGTGTAGGAAAATTTACCAACTGAGTGAGACTAGATTCGAGAACCATATTATAAAATAATTCGTATGGTTCGGTGCTACAAGTGCTATATTTCTACACCAATCAATGTGTACAACGAGGGTCCATGAGACAGTACATGCAAGAGATATAAAAAAGTACAGCAAAACATTTTGTTCGGAAATGCAGTTGGTTGGGCTGGGCGGTATATGCATACAACTCGAGTTTTCAAGGATAGAAATATATCCACTGCTATACCTTCTACAACACGAAATTGTTCGGGGAAATTTAGCACCGGAGTACACTTGAGATATTTATAGACAAAAATTGCAACTCCGCCTCCGCGTGAAGCTCTGTCCTTCCTAAAGACACTGTACTCTGAACAAGAGATCGAGCCGTCTGGGATGCGATTATGTAACGAAGTTTCAGAAACTGCAATTACTGAGTGAGGTCTCGTTGCAAGCATAACGTCCAGATCTGAAAGCTAGTTGCAGACGCATCTCGCATTAAAGTATATACATTTTGTCAGCTTTGGAATTGGTGGATTTGGCACTGTCCCGATTACAAGTTATCGTAACTGGACCGTAACTTATCGTTAACCTCAGCAAAATCATAGTTTATGTTATTATATCTGCCACCTACTAGCCGACCCGCATCGTTTCTTGTAGTTTTTAAAGGCAAAAAGTTTTTCTTTGACAAGCGCGTAGTGAATGGTGTTCTGCATATTTTCGCGTTGACCTGAATTAAGCTCGTATGCTTTGCGTCGGAGCGCAGTTTGCTTTCTCAGTTTCCTGTCTGTCATTGATCTGTGGATATTTTCTTCAACCCATCGTAGTCTTTAAGTTTTCGTGCGTTCTGTAAAATTGATCGAGCAACCGTCCAGGAGGATAGTCGAATTTTCAAGAGTTGGGGTCCGTGATTTGTTGTTCGACTGCTGAACGATTGATCGTAAACGCCAAGCCGAAAAACTTCCTGGATCTGGACGGACGGATCAAGCTTTATGCAGATGTTGCTAGTGTCTGCCGTGTGATATCTTCTTTCTGGTAGACCTTTAATAACGATGCTAGCATATTCGTCATCGGATGGCTGTGTGGAGTGGACAAGCGTTTTGTTAAACAATTTGACCCCACGTTTGTGGGTCCGCGGATGCGCAGCTAGTTTCGTTCGCTGACAGCGATTCTGAAGATAACGATGATGGATACGATTCTTTCTGGTCGTTGACAGAGGCGGCCGATTCAGCTGCTGATGCGGCAAATTTATCGATAGCAATCGTAAAAGATTCGCGTTGGCCGTCCAATTTTTGTAGTCGATGGGATTCTGCAGTGGTGTGAGCTTGCACTGTTTCAGGCTGTTGTGATTGACGATTTAGACGGTGGTTGCACGCAAAGTCTAGACAGTTTGTACAGACAAATAGTACGTGAGGAATTATTAACGGTGGACATTGTTTTTGTGTATCCATGTACATCGGAAATGAATCTAACACCCACAGATGTCGCACTCGAAACAGTCACTGCCATCTTCACGATTACTCTCAGCACAATAATCTGTCGCAGGAAGTGTAAATTATGCGTTCTGTGATGTCGTAGATTGGCGCCATAAAGGCTGTATTGAGCTTTGCTATTGGGTGACTGTTCGTGTATTGCGGTTCTCATGCGATTGTGTGGCAGGCTTGTTTGTAACTTGATGCGAATTTGCTGCCATTGTTTGGTTTGAGACAGTGATTTAACGTCCGGAGACAATATATTTACATATATAACTATTTTATATTTTATTACTAAACGTATAATTTCTTCCCTTCTCTCAACCAGTTACCTGAATGCAATTGGGTTAAATCCCTATTAAAATTTATTTAAGCTGTTTAAAAAACCCTATCTTAAGTAACACACACCCGAACGGAATGCCTGAGGGTTATATTATAAATTAGGTTGTGACGAACGTACACATCCTAGTTGGAACTTTGTCTCTCTCAGTCCTCCGACACCCGAACGGAATGAGCAACAGTTGGTTATGAGGAGAGAAGGGATCTAAGAATTGGTGGTACGATTCCACGCCCCTTACTCGCCCCGAGTTTCTCACAAAGTTAACCCCGTTTTTCTTATACTCGCCCCGGAGATTTCTCAATCGATTCAAGGCTGAAGATTGACACTATCTGTATACTGGTAGGTTATATGCCACTGCAACACACTCTAAGGCTTAATTTTTTTAAGCCTGACACCTAAATTTTATTAGGAAGTTAATATTATTAAATAATAATATAAGGTAATACTCTTTTACTTATGTGTGAAATACATATTATTCCTAGAACCCAACGCAACAATCTTGGAGCCAATTCACCAGCGGAAAAAAATAAAAACTCGAAATTTAGCTTAGATCACGAAATTCTTTACGTATAGCCCGCTTTCGTAATAATTCCCTTTCAAACTTGAAAAGCAAAGTTGGAACACGAAAAACAGTAAAAATCCATCATTTCTCACCAAAACAAGAGGGAATTATGCAAATTACATTACGTAGTTTATGAGAATTTTGGATAAAAATAACGAAGAAAATAAAACAAATGGGAAGGGTGTGGCCAATAAACAAAAATTTATTAAACTTAAAAATTTGGTCTAATGAGGGTTTAGGAATGGTTTTGGAGTTTTTGGAACCCAAAAACCCTGGATGTCTTAGAAAACCCCCGGATATGCCTTAATAGATGTCATATTTAATTACTTCAGTACAAGAGTGACACCTAACACAGTTCTTTTTGGGATGTGCTTAATTTTATCCACCGGTACTTTTATTCAAGGCCTAAACTATTTAAACATCACTTCAGTTACTGGTCACTCCTTATTTTATTAGGATTAAATTATGTTATCGGCTCTGAATAACCGGAACTGAAATTTGCCGGAACCGGAACTTGGTCTTCGAAATTTATATATAGTAAAACAGATCAAGGAAGAAATGAAGGTATAGTGGATTTAAAACGCATTAAAAATAACTTTTACATTAAACTTAATGTTTTGCGATGGTATTATTGCCTTTCTGAAACTTTAAAGAGACTGAGGAAGCTAATAATGCTCTTATTTATCGATCAAATATGTCGATTTTTGGACACCCAGAGCAAAAAATGCCTTCCACTATACACCATTGCGTATACTGCGTCAAATCGAATATATATACTTATAAAGCTTGGAGCGTACAATACACAGTTTCGCTCTGTCTCCAGTCGCCTTCCTTTAATACACATACGTTTGTTACATGTTCTTCTGTAGGAAACTTGAAATTATTGGTTTATGTGATTCTCAGAAAAAATAATTACAGATAGAAGGTAATTTTCTGATCAGGTACACTGTTTAAGCTAGCGTTGGACAAACAGTGCCCGTAAGTTAGATGATAATGATGATAACTTTCTAATCAGAATGCTATAAATGAGACACACTGTGATGCTGCTCGCACAGTTTCAATAAATACAGTTCTTTGCCAAGAAAGCAGTTTCTAGCGGCGTTGCAGATAACGTTAGTCTACTTCAATTTAGACTGATTTACCAAGTTTACAAGCGCATTGGCGGGTTCTTGAAGCAATTTATGTTAGCCAAGCATACCCTAAGTACTTCTGCGTTAGCCATAATCTGTTACCGAATTGGACCGGTTTAATTGAAACGTACCGCACAGACTTGTGGACGTGTAAAATAGCTGCTACAAGCAACGACCTGGTTTTCTTTTGTTAACAAACTCCTGCAGGTTATTATGAAAAATTCCTACTGAAATTATGTGCCCTACTTACGTTTCAAACGGCAAATTGCTTAGTTAATCTTTTCATTTGCTTGGTTGTATTGGAGGTTGATCATTGTATAATATATATTACATATGTTTGGATCACACATGAAACAAAAAACGTGGGAAATTTCAAACAAACTTTTAAACCGGAATTCCGGTTCCGGTATGGTTTTTGCTCTTTGCCGGAACCGCAACCGGAACATGATTTTCGCCGGAACCGGAACCGGAATTCCGGTTACTCCCTGGTTATCGGTAACTAGTAATCCTCTTGTGAGGTTGGTACAGCCATACCCGCCTGATTATTTAGGTATCCTAACCCCGGGCTTAGATTTATCTCTAGTAATTTTCTTATTTAGTCATCTTATGATGTTTACACAATCACATCGGCCTGGCATGCAACTGTGCGATTATTTAAATAGCTTATCTCGGCCTTAGATTTACGTATCACTGATAATTTCTTTATGTGATCCTCTTGTGAGGTTTACACAATCACACCCGCCTGGCATGCAACTGTGCGATTACTTAGTATCTTATCCTGGGAGTTACGATTTATTGCTAATAGCTTCCTTATACGTCCTACTTGTGGGGTTAACACAGTTACACCCGAATGGCGTGCTCCCGCGAGTTATCTCAATAGCTTAAGCTTTCTTTTGGATTTGAACAATACACTCGGCTGTCATACACTGCCTTAAGGTTATGTAGTTGCGTCAACCTCTTAGATTTAGTTCTAATAATTATATTAAAGCGACTGCACCCGCCTGGCATACAGACCGCGACAATTAATAAGTTACTGACCCTAAACCACCTTAAAGCTTAGTTCTTTTAGCCCGAAATATCACAGTTTTTTCGGGAATTAATAATAATACGATTATTTACTACTCAGCTATTAAGGTACCTATGTGCAATCTTTGGCACTATTGACGCGCCGTTCTTTAGGAAAAACTGTTAAGCCAACTAGAACTCGTAATCTTCACACAAAAGCAAAACACGAGCAGTTTTATTGAGCCGATGAATTTTACATTAGCTCACAAACCGTCAGATATCAATGACCATAAGAAGCTGTTCGCGCATCAATTAGTAACATATTTTCTTTTGGTTTGTTGGGGGTAGGCGTGGTAGGGATTTTTCCTTGTCGGCTATCGGTATTAAAAAAGGGACGGGATTCGTCACCGGAAGATTGTGCGGTTCCAGGCGTGGCCAGTAGTATGCCGGTTGGACATCTAAATTAGCCTTCTTTACTTGATCAGTGGTCGTGCCTTATATTTCGAGTAGCGGCGTGTTCCCTGCTCAGCTCGATCACTCCGGTTCAAATACTTGTACACCAAACGCGTAGCGATAAATGTTTATTGCCAACACTGGATAAAACAATTAGGCACAACAGTCGAGCTTTCAGCACCCGTAGACTGTGACACACTTTGCTAATTGAGCAGCTAACGTTTCTTCGTTGCTCTTATACACGCCGTACTATTCTTTAGAACCTTCACTCACTAATCTCTAATTAAAAATACACCGGATACTTTTTGCTCTGAATATTGTCACTGTTCGGCACTAACACTCTTTTGATCCTAACCCCTATTAGTTCCAGTTAGATTATGTGCTAATTTGATACGCCTCTTGCGAGGGTCCTACGACCGCCTCCGGATGGCTGAGGACACACGTTTATCTAAGTATCTGAACCTAGGACCTAGATTTACGCTAGTACAGTCCTTATTTAGAGGTTAGGCTTGAGCCAATACCGGTTACTGTTAGGTTAGATGTTACGTTACTAAAGCTCTTGTGAGTTCATACACCCGAACACCGGTTGGCTGGCCGAATGCAGGGTTAATTGATTACCTTAACCTGAGCCTTAGAATTACGCTAAAAAAACCGGTAATTTTTTATTTTGTAGTCGCCCCCGGATGGTTGGCAGACTACTTATGATGAAATATTCAGTAGCGGTCGACAATAACTAGTTGAAGTTTGCTCAATCCCTAGATTCCCGGATGGCTGATCAACTGGCTGGTTATTACGTACAGAGTTGCTATAGATGTTGGTCGTCCAAATATACCACCCCCTTACTCGATTGGTCTTCTCAAGACTAGTATTACTTACTTCGTCGACACCGGATGGCTGCCAGACTCCACAAGTAACACTACTAATTTATTCGAGACACCACCTATGCTCTCGCCCTGATTACAGCTCACTCGATACTTGAGGCCGAAACTTTTTACGTATTATTAGGGATTATTAAAGCTGATACGGTATCCGCTCCTGATACTGAGTTTTATAGAGCCTAACGTTTTATTGAGGAAGAATTAACATTATTAAGATAACTAGTAGATCTTTAAGTTACCTAGGTGTGCAGCAGTTCTTTACCTAAGTGCCACTACTGTGAATGAAATTGTCTCTATGCCGCTCCGATTCAAGATAGTTAAGCTCCTCCACTCCGCAGACTGTGACATGTACTTCGGAAGCCCGAGTATAGGCGTTTGCTGAGATCCTAATCAACTGAATGAAGGGCCGAGTATAAGCTCCTTCCAGCAATATATCAAAATATAGCAGAAACTGGCACGCAGTTCTTTGCGTATCGATACTATACTCCGTCACACTCGTTCTAGTCGTGATCCGATTACTCCGCACTCAGCTAACATAACATCTGAATATTCCGCACTCTCAGATCTAATACCGAAAAGCAAACCATATAGAAGACATAAAATGTGAGCACCAAATTAGCTAAGTCACCTTCTCTATAAAAGGTAACAATAACGAAAAACAATGCTATTAGACTCCACCAGAAAGATCGTCGTGTTCTTCAGGATTTAACCTTAAACTGGACGTAAAAGAACAAAACTTGTATATAGCTAATTAAATTTTTGAGTGAACTTTAACAGGGTGTCCGCGCATTTCCGGTCATGAATTTCCGGGATTCTTAAATACAACAAAATTGGCGAAGGGATGAATTTTTAAGCTCTGTAATGACTCTTTTTTAATTTCGAGTAATTGTGTTTTGGGATTTCATTAATCGCGGATAACCTGCGTCATACGATTTTCCCATAAGAAAAAATTACATAAGTATTATACATATTTTGGACCAGCGTAGAAACTTGAATAAACTATGCACGCATTAAAACTCACTCACTCACTAGTCATAATTGCTTCTTCGTCTAAAGCACAAATAAAATTCAGAATATATAGTTATACTTTGAAACCCCAACAGAGTTAATCTGTAATAACTGAATCAAATGAAATTTGAAACCAGCAACTACAAACAAAGAAACAATGTTGTGGTTCAAGAGCTTATATATATTGAAAATAACTATTAATTAATGATTCAGGGGCGATGATAAATAATATATAAAAGTATGGCTCCTGGCGCTGATGTGGGAAAGTCTGAAAGAAAAAAAACAAAAGTTTAACAATTTTTTAAAAAAATACAAATTTTGTTGAAAAAGGTTTATGAATTTCCAGGATTTTCTGGCGATTTTCCAGGACTTGCCTCTTTCTACACTACGGCCCTTTCAATTTCCAGGATTTTCCAGGATGCAGAGCCAATTTCCAGGATTATCCAGGATTTTCCAGGACGCGGACACCCGGTTTAAGTAAATAAGTAGGAAAATAAATAAAATTTTGTAAATTTAAGATTTTCATAACTTGGAGGAAACATGTAATAATTTTTTATTGAAAAAGATTAGAAAAATGGTATTTTAGCCCGGGGACCCCTGGTAGCCTAACAAACCCCCGACAATTAGAACAAAACGAAACAATCGCTGGCATAACGAAATGGCTATCAAAAATACGGCTAGCTAAGTAATCGAAGCTATATAAAATCGAGAGCAATTAATTTGTTGATAAACGAGGCATACTTCGACGACAACAACTCTACTCTATGTTATGATATGTTAGCTAACTAATTGTTACAAAATATGCAATTAACTTAAAACCAAACCAACAAAATCAAATACAATCAAAGATTTAAGGATTTTTATGAAGGAAGCCATATAAAAATTAAACAGTATAATACTTAAATTATTGGTTTGGGTAAGTTTTGGGCTATTGAATAGGTTTGGGTGAGGAAATCCCTTTTAGCCAAGGAAACCCCGACATAGGCAAAAAATTTTAACAAGTCATCAGTAGCTAAGTAATGTTCCTCACGAATTACGCAGCGTTCAGACACGTATAATTTCTTTAGAAGTCGATGAAATGCATCCCCCATATATCCAGTTAGCATAAATACAATTAATAATTGCTTATTTACAAATGCGTTGTGAATCTGGAATTTGACAATCGAAAATTTGGGAATTGGAAATTTGGGAACCGCGCATTCCCGTATATAGAATTTTCATTTGGGTGTGAGGGGCCAAGCATGTTCGGGTTACATTATTTAGTAGTGATGTAAAGAGTAATGGTATGTTGAATTATGTTGCGCATTATACTACGTTGTCAAATGAACCTATCAATATCAACGGAGACCGTTGGCATTTTTTGAAAGTTTAAAACATCTGGGGAGGGCATGGCCCAATCGTCCTCCTACATTCTATAGCGAGATCAAGAATTTGGAAACGGGTACTTGGGAATTGTGAATTTGGGCACCGGGTTTGGTTATTGGGAATATGCTGATCGAAAGACTGAGCACCGGGATTTGAGAAACAGGCATTTGGGAATTAGCACAAGTCAAGTAACTGTGTATCTGTTTAACTGCTGTTGTATTGTCTAAGAACACTCTGATTTGCTTGCATTCGTCAACAGCATATAGCCAGAAGTAACCCTGAAGGGCTTCCCAATTTTAAGGAATTTCAAATAATAAAAATTTTCTAAATTCCAGAAATTTTATAAAAAAACTAAATTCCCAAATTCCGAAATTTCCAGGATATTTAAATTCCAAATTTCCCAAATTCCCAGATGTCTGAGTTCCCAGAATTCCAGAATTTCCGTGTTCCCTACGGCTGCTTCGAAAAATGGTCATGCCATTGCCCGTGTCACCAGAGATGATAAAGCGCACACCCGGTCCTATATCTGGTGGTTTTAACCGATATTCTTCGGATCTTGGATTCTCTGGAAACAGTCCAAAGTCAGTCATATAAAATTTCTGAAACGCAAATTAGCTGGTGAAGTATCAGCTAAACACATTTTCTGATTTATTTATTTAATCATTCGCAACGATTTTGTGGGTGACATGCGCTGTGTTTTTCCTCTGTTGGATCAGATATTAAACTATAGAGCTAACTGTTTCCCTCTGCGTGTTGTTACAAGATTAGCTGTGGTCAAAAACATATTTGATGGATGGATGAATGAACTTCCACACTAACAGTCATTGTGAATCATTAAGGACCGATCACCATTTTTGTGTAGTTTATTCTTTTGTCTAAGAAAAATTCACCATCTTGGTGAGACTCAGCCGCGAATTCCAAATCTGAAGTCAGACATTATATTATATGAAATGCAACCAAGTTATTGATATATTTTAAAATTTTTCTATTGATTGTCCAGTTCAGTATATTTGCATAGTGCGACAGATCTTCATCCGATAATTTACAACTCTGACTTCTAACCCTGAATTTATTTTTATTCTCCGGTTCGTAAAAGCAACATGTTCACAAGATTTATGGGGCATTTAAGTTAATTTGTGTGCAGGCTGACACTGAAATGTCCGACAGCTTAAGCTCACTGTCAGGACATTGCAATAGTCACAGCTGACTGTGCACTTTATCTTAGTAGACATAGCTAGTCTTTTTTCTGTCCAGGTAGTCTGACTTGACTATGTCGGACCATTTTATGTGTTACCTCTGACTGTTTTTTTTTTCAAATTACATTTTATTTATATAAAAGTTGATTTTACTTAATTTTTAGGTTGTGCGATTTAGTTTCTTCTGAGATTTTCTGAACTTGCTGCAGTTAACTATTGTAGCTGGGACATTAAACTGCTGAATAGTGGCTTTATACCTACATCCTCATAGTGGATGTAGCTATGCCCCTGTGGCTGGGACCCTCCTCTGGACATGCGTCGAACCATCTTCGAGGTAGCCCGATTACAGGGACCAGGTGGCAAGGGGCAAATGACTATTGCCACAGATATTAAACTGGGGTACAAGTTGTGGCCCCAAATCTTCCCAGTTTTTTTATTTACGCAAAGTTCTCCGGAGCGGTGGACTTAAACATGAGTTCAGGTGGGTGTGTCTCACTTTCGGAGGTCTGTAATTTTC
This sequence comes from Trileptium ribeirensis, assembly GCA_030248225.1. Classification (NCBI taxonomy): domain Eukaryota; kingdom Metazoa; phylum Nematoda; class Enoplea; order Enoplida; family Thoracostomopsidae; genus Trileptium; species Trileptium ribeirensis. Next base: position 16,448 of record JASANE010014368.1, read on the forward strand.
AGAGGCCTCTCTAATCAAATAGATACGTACTTATTTCAGATTTATCATATCTTAAAGTTTCCGGAGAAACCGAGAAACTTATCGATTCCCAAAAATATTACGAAAAATTTCGTTAATGCTGCAAACAGACAATTGGGAATTTTCTCGTTTACCACAAATTTACTGAAAAATTTTGGGGAAACAGAAAATATGAGAACTCAAGAAAAGTTTAAAAACTGAAAAGCCCTAAGCCTGCCAGTTCTCTAATATGGTTGACCTGAAAGTAAATTAACTGTTGTGGTGTGACAATTTTTAATCGCTTACACAGCTCTCAATCGACAAATTTTAAACCCGGATCTTCATCTGTACCGCTCCTCGAATATATATCCATATAATATATTGTGTGGATAGATGAGTTTTTTGACATACAAGCACCTGACAACCCATTAAAGATACCAAAAAGGCTATTATACTATTCCAAAACACATGGCCATTTTCAGTACGTATTAATCTATGGAATCCTTTATTTTTCCTTCAGTGAGCAAAAAGATGGAAACCTTTTAAATTTAGAAATTACAAAAAATTTTCGCCAGCGTCATGGATCGAACCTGGTTTGTTTGATTGCGAGAGGCGGGCCCACACAACTGAGCTATATTGGAGCCGCTGGTTGACAAATTTTTGATTAATCTTTTAATGTCACAGTTAGTTTGTGCAGCGTGCAATGTTTGATAAATTCACTGGACCAAATCTGGTTTGTTCGATTGCGAGCTACGTAAGCAAACCACTGAGCTATATTAAAGCTGTTATTGTTTTTAAGGAACCTCGCAAAGCGTGCGAATAATAACGCATATAAACACATACGAAATATGCTTATGTCAGATAATAAACATTGCTGAAGAACATTTTTCGTGGGACCACTTCCTTGGCCGTTGTGGGTTCGAATATGGTTTGTCAACTGTTTCAGAAATACAAATTTTTCACATTTCGGTATTTCACATTGACTGTTTCGCCTTACAGCGTGTATATATTGGGTTATCCTAGATTACGCTAAATGCGATGGTTTTCCTTATCTAGAATCCAACGTGACTATACTATACCTTTCAGATTTCATGGGTTTTGAGGTCGACGAACTCGATTTTCAAAACGTAGTCTATTTTTATTTCTTTGGTTATGTATTGTGTTCAGGGCATCAAATGGGGTGTATAGAGATGGTTTTTCGATACACTGAATACGATTGTTTTGGTTATCTAGAGCCCAGTAAGAATATTTCATTTTTCATACCACTTCAATTTGTTTAACGACGATAAATCCATTTTTCAGAACAAAATTTGTCGTCGTTTGTTTGTTTATGCATTGCGTCCAATGCACCAAGATGGTCTTTCTATAGATTTTTCTGAAGGTTGAATACGGTGGTTCTTAGTTAACTAGAGCTCCATGCGTATATTTCACCCTTTTCCAATAGCGGAAAAAATTTTGTGGAACGTGTCGACAAATTTGGTAAATGGGACTCAATGCGATTGGGATTTAAAATATAATGATGCGCGATTATTTGGATTGTGCCGATGATAGATTATGTCGAAATTCAACCGAGATAGCTTAATCCTTTGGACACAACAATGTACAATTGTGCTATAAGTTTTACTGAAACGAATAAACAAGTTGATACTAACGAAATATACTACATTGGCTCAGGAAAGTAATTTCATCTACATGAAATTATATTCAAACTTAGTACGAACCAAAAAGCGAAAAACTACCAAGTTCAAGAAACATTAACTAACTTCGATCGAAAATCACCTATCAAAAACAAAGGCGTAGCTACGCAAGAAAACATAATGTTACCAGTAGCTAGCACTGTCACAACGATATGCAAAACAGCGTCCAATTGTGCTATTACTCGCGAGAGCTATCACCGTTCGAGAGAAGTAGCTTGCGAACCCGATCTATAGTGTAGACTGTGCTCAGTTTTGATTATGTGTTGCTTTTAGGACATTTTCAACGGCGTATTTAGGTTTTTCGGTACGTTGAATACGATGCTATGGTCACGTAGAATCCAACCCAGGAGCTTAAGGTAGTTCGAGGGCGATAATCGGCGAACCCAATTTACCGAAAGAAGTTAGCTTATGGTCACTTGTTTGGTTATGCTTTGTTCTCAGTGTCTCAGATAAGCTATTATAGATTTTGCGACCTGATACGTGGTATGTTCTTAACTTCAATCAGGCCAGCGTTATAATGCATTAGGCTTAGGTGTTAAAAACTTTTAGTGTGGTATATACATAAAACACAAAGCCTGTTACAGGTGATTAAACATAATAACAATTATAATTGAAACCATGCTCACTCAGTTTCACCTTTGCTTGCGAGAAACTATTTTTAAAATTTTTGTTCATGGCCTATTTATATTTCAGATTTCATATTCATATTTCATTACATATTCGTATACCTAAAATTTCATGTTCGGGACCACAGTTATCACTAACCGCCGCCAATACCATCTCATCAAGACATAGTGTAAGCCTGATTATTAGGGAAAGGTTAAGGCTTAAATAAAGGTTAAGAGTAAGCAGATGAACTCTTATATGTATTGAGGTAATTGCTTGAGACTCATATTCAAAAGGGCTTTGAGCGTCGCGGCTAGAAAACAAAAATGTTCTAGTATGTACATGATTGCTCGCAGTGTTGTTCTTTCGCTCGTTTTGCTAGGAGCCTTAACGATGCCACCAATCACTCTGAAATAGATCAATGGCTAGTGCACGTGACTTTAACTGAGCGTTCTGGAACCTAGCTACCTAACGTTACTCAACCCAGCGATACCTTGTTACGACCTATAATTCTTCATCAGCACTTGAAATGCAAAATAATTCAATTCGGAGAAGGTTAAACACAACTTAATATACCACATATTTAATCAAGAGTCGGTATGCCGCATGTTTAACCACTTAACTACAATAGTTGTTCGCAATTCGCGGTTTCAAAGCATTGTATATACTACTATATTTGCGTGCATTGTGCGATGGCAGTGGTGTTGTTGTTCGCTAGCTGTGCGGAGACCGTACTTTGCAGATTGCAATCGCTGCATGCTTGCGGGTGATGTGATTCTTCTTAATACTGATTTTAAGCAAGGAACATTCCGCGAAAAATCCAGCGATAATGTTTGTTTAGGATATTATGTGCGGACATTGTAGTTAAATTTAATTTTGGGATTTATGATTGCGCTATGTAACGAAACGTGTTTAATGAATATACAAGCTGCGGTGCCTGATAGTACGAATGAACAGACCAGAAAATTAGCTTCTGCATGAAATATAAACAGATGTATTTTGAAGCGCAATAAATGAAGACCAAAATGAGCTACAAGGCAATCCAGCGTCAACTACTGTTCTCACGAATCTCGGTACTAGTGTTCCAATAGACATGGCTTGAAAGCTGTATCGATAAGAATGACGTGCTAACCTGTACAAACTTTGCAATAAATCTTTCAGCTATCAGACCATATTAAAGCTAATATTTTATTCATAACGATAAACGACGTTCTAGAGAATTCTGATACATTCCACCTTTTGAATTATCGTGATTTATTTGTAGGCTTAATGTTAGCAGTAATTGACTAGGTATATACAACTGCATTGCAATTAATTTCTCCAAATGTCATACAAGCTCGCTTAATCACGATTAACAGAACCTGATAGTATACAATATTAATATTTCGTGAGTTAATACATATGTTTTACAAGTAAAAAATACCATAAACTTACCCGTGACGATAGTCTAGATGTCTATTAATAGCTAGAAAAGACATAGTTTAGACAAGACAATGTTTTACTCAGCGAAACAGACCCGCCAAATCTAATTTTCATCCTTGAGCTGTCCAAGCCTAGCCGCGGCCAACTGGTAACTGCCGAGCCGAAATTTGAAATTTTTGAGTCGACCCACAATAAAATCTGATCGACCCCAGCCGGATTAAATTTGAGTCAAGCCGGGCCTGAATATTTGGCTCGTTTTCACCTCTACCATATACATGTGTTATATGGTGGCACACGTATATTGATGATTTTGTAATTGCTTGTCATTTGTTGCATATTACGTCACTGATTGTTCTGACTAAACCTTAAAATTGACGAGTATCAAAGTTATATAAAAGTTATTTCAGGTTGATAAACGATAAACGAGCTGTCTCAGCACAGCATCTCGTAAATTTTTGAGCGTGATTGATTCTCAAAACATGTTGATAGTTTCATATTTGAGCATTAAATTAATCGCTGTGGCTTCTCGAGCGGATAGCGAGGTGAAGCTTTACGCTAATAACGCATGGCTTATCCAATTATGCTATCTCTCTAGGTGCGTACACCGACATTATTCATCCGATCAAGTCAGTTCACGGTCTCAAGAGCGATGAACGCCCTTTTGTACGCAAACACGATTTGAAATACAGCAAAAGTACCGAATCTTACTCCTAACCAAAACAGTACTGTATTTAGGGCAACAACCGGCTTAGATGTTTATCATTAAACATTGACACACATAACTTAAAAAATATACATATGTATTTACTAGATGGCATTAACTGTGGTAAGAAACGGTCGGAAGTTTCGTTGACCGGCTGATCGGCCGGCCGGTGGCTTTTCCCATTGGCGTACAGCGGTGTTGCGGTCCTCTTCCAAAATTAATTTTGCAAACGTTTTCTGTGATACATTCTGATGTATCTAATTGTGATATTTGCTACATAGCTTACATGAAAACCTGTAATACTCTTTACGCTGCAATTGATATTACAGTTTAGCAACCTTTTACAAGCAAGCAGTTTACCTGATCTATGCCAACCGGATGTCAAATATGGCTACATTTTAGAGTAAGGCCAATAGCGACCGCAGTTATCTGGTAAAAAAACCTGCCGCCCTGGATGCTCGGCTATACCAGCCTGTCCGGCCGGCCTGAACACCGCGCTTCCTGGCCGCCCGGCTGTTCCAGAGTTTGTTTCTGTTTCGGCTTAATTACTGACTTCAGAGCCCACTTCTGAATTTGCACAAATACCACATTTACAAGTCCCTGATTGTATATGTTCACATTTTCAGGAATTCACTCAATTTTTCAGTTTACTCAAATCCCAAAAATTTTAAGCACACCATTTCCAGGTTCTAAGTTCTACAATTCCAAGGTTCAATAATTTCGCTCGTACCGAAACTGTCATGTTTCAAAATGCCAATATTCCCAGATTGCATAAATTTCGACATTTTCAAAATGATTAATTTCCCAATTAACCAAATTCTCAGGTTCCTGAAATTCAGACATTTTCAAAATTCCCTGATTCCCAAATTCCTTGCTTATTCATAACTCCGAAACTCCCAGGTTCCTAGATTACAGAAATATGTAAGTTTTCAAGTTCAAATACTCCGAGGTTCTCAGTGTCCGGCACTATCTTAAGGCTAAAATACCCTAGTCCCAAGGTTCATTAAATTTTCAAAATTCTCAGATTCCAAAATTACCGAATCTTCTAGATTCGATTTTCAAATTAGCAGATTCCAAAATTCCAAAGTTCCTTAAATTTAATCATTTCCGATGTTCTCAGATTCTAAAGTTCTCAGGTTCCCAAATTCTCAGGTTCCTTAAATTTGAACATTTCCAAAATTCCCAGACTCTAAAATTCCCTAATTTCGTTTCATTATATTCTGACATTGCCTAGATGTTATAAAAATCCCAGAATTTGGGAATTTTGATTTTATGAAATTTCCTGAATTCGGGAAGCCCCTCAGGGCTACCCTGGTCCACGTTGTGGCCCAGCGTTACAAAAAGCGCTGAGTTCGTGTTCATCAGAATATCCTTTACAATCACCGAGCTTGTCCTTCGTTGTTTTTACAGGACGTCTAACTCTGATGATATTAGGATGTTCGGTGTTTTTGAAGCTATCATGCTTCATAATATTTGCACTGCACTGGGTAAAATTTGTTGTCAACGTACAGAATTGCTCTTATTTGGCGATCTCAAGTTCTGGAACTGGGCTATTCCGTCACCGAAGAAGGCACTGGAAAAACCGTTCCTTCGCACAATCAACATTATGGTTATGCAACATGTCAATTTTCGGACACGATAGACAAATACACCGATCTTGTATTTGCTAACTACTCGGAGAAGATAAGCTCTTTCTGTGCATAACGAAGCGATGTTTCGATGTTTGTACCAGTTTGTCGTTCACTAAGCGGTTCAGGAATTCAAACCATTGAGAGCGTGATATCGGGATGAAACGAGCTGCGAGATACAAGACCATGCGTTTTACCCGATGTCGTGTCACCGGCCTGGCAACTAATCATGCCTTATATTTTAAAGCCGCAAACCACTATTCCTTCATGCTGAGAATGGCCCGTATCCGATTTGACAAGTATTTGGCCGATAACAGAAACGCTATGGTAGAATCAAGTCCTTCTACAGATATACCAAACGGTTTGTCTGACCCTCTTCAGCTGTTCATAGAATAAGAGATTCGAATAGAAAACTGCTGACAGAGCCTGTAGCTGTGGACAACTGTATCAATGAATATTTTGGAGTCAAGATTAACAGGGTCTTCTTTCCCCGCCGACTTCGCAGTGCCTGTTCCGACCGCTGTGGTTTCGCTAGATAGTAAATAGGGACAGTAGGAATCTCGTTAACCCCTTCATGCGCGTCACTAAGTAGATGACGAGGCAATTGTCTACCTTAAAAGAGTCATAGTTACTCCCACTGTTTACCCGCGCTTGGTTGAATTTCTTCAGTTTGACATTCAGACCACTAGGCAGAAATGACTTTATGGATGAACTTGCAGGTCCCTTGCCCGTCCGTCGGTTCCGGTCTCGTGCTGCAATTTGCGATGTAAACTTCACTGTCGTACATGTCAACATTCACCACCATGCCATCAATAAATGGAAGTCCAGCGGTCCTGATGACGTGCATGGCGTCTTCTTGAAACGCTGTGCCGATCGTCTCACGGGCCGTTATTCCTCTTATTCCGACGTTTGAGGGTATCGAATAGGAACGATCTTTCAGTCGTAGACAAAATCCAATAACTCCGTTACCAAAGGTCATTAAAACGATTTCGTGTGATTAATTGCGGTCAATCTCGCTAACATCAATTGGTGCAAAAATACTGGAGAAATTTATATGGCGTGGTATTCTTCGTTTTGATTCCCAATGGCATTACTAAAACGCAAACCAGCAAGGTGGCATCGCAGTACGCGCTGCAGTAACCAATCTCGTTAAATACCGTGACGATTAGACTAGATATTGTGAGGAATATTCGATTTCAAACTTTTATCGGAATATAATCTCAGAGTATGACAGCGCTATTTTGCAAGATGACATTAACACTGTCGCTCGATGGTCCTTTTTCTGGTTGTTCGATTGATTTTAAACCACCTAAGTGTTATGTTTTACGACTTTGACCTCACCCTGCAATTCATGCATAGTATCGGTTGCCCCACGGTGTTATTATAATGACAGATTGCGTCCGAGACTTGGGAGTTACAATCTCCAATAGCATGCGGTTAAACACACACTTGAATAACATAACCTCTAAAAGGCAAATCAGCGCATAGCTCTGATGCGTCTGTCAGTTGTTTTTAACAATGCGGATATTATTATTTCGACAGACACGTACGATCTATACTGGAGTATGCTGGCGTTACATGATCGCCTCAAACTGCCGGGAGAAAACTCAACGTCGATGTCTCTGACCTGCTGGCAACAATGCTGTCGCCTCAATATCTCCCTTGCGCAGCGGCAGATAGACAGTTGAACTTACAATATTCTTCATCACGCCAAATTCCTTAGTCCTGACGGTCTATTCTCACGCCCTAATGGTTTGCTACGAGGTCATGATATGAAACCAACGTTCGAAACCGCTTCATCACTTGTCAGGTGATCCGGTCATGGAACAACCTATATTCCGATTCAGTTAACTCCAATTCTTTGGACAATTCCAAACGTTGCCTGAACCAGGCGCACCGAGGGCATAATCGGTGCAAGCACCGCTAAACTTTCTGAGGGTAAAAATAAGAAGCTAAGGTAATTCGGTAGACTAGGATTTGTTAATGGTAGATTGCAAAAAAATCGAGGTACTATTACAGTTTAAATTAAATACTGCGCGCGACACAATGATCACTAACATGGGCACAAGCAGTTCTGGCTAGCGTTACATTATAACGTTAATACTAAATGACAGCTTAGACGATGGGGAGTTCGGGGGACTAACGGCTTCGATGCAAGGCGGAGGGAGAGCATTGGGGAGAAGTGGTGCTGCGGTGCCTTTAAAGCAAGCGGGGTAGATGCGGTTTAGGTGGTCCAACCTCTAGAGATTACCTCCCTACCCCATATCGACACTTGTGGTGTGTGTGTATTCTGTTATAAAAAAAGCCATTCGCTCCAATATTCAGATATTATGGGAAACGTAAGATAAGAAGTGTCCAGCGTGGCACGTTGTTTTAACAAAAAGGCATCAAAATAAAAATGAAATCAAAATGATCGGTATCGTGGAATTTTACTTGGCCTAGGTGTAGTACCAACCTAGGTGAGTCGTGTATTCCGATATGCGAATAACCACCGAGTGAGGTGCATATATATAAAGTTTGCGTGTGGTTGACTGATGCGTGCTCGGTTAGCGCCCGCGACACTGGTTTTAGTACTTATCTAAGAACTTAGGCCATGAATTCGTATAGTATTAGCGTCCCAATCGTACTACACCAGTGCGCATCAGACACGAAATATCATAAGGATAGTATAATCTTGGTTATTATAACCAGGAGTGCCGCCACAGCGGTTGGAGGGTCGTGACTCCTCCTCCCACAAACACATTTCTAGAGATTCGTAATTTTTGAAGGTTGTCAACATGATAAAAATACATCAGTAACCTATCTTAAGTTGAATTCGTTACAGCAAACAGATTGCATGTTTGTTAACTTTTTTGTCACCTTCAGCATATGCATTGTCTGCGCCTGTCTCTGCGTCGTCTTCCGGGTCTGTGTAACATGCAAAAAGAACTAGTAAATATCACCGACCTGCATAGATATACCAAGCAACTGAAATACTGACCATTAAGGTTATGCTACAGCTGCTGCGTTCAGCGTAGCATCTGCATCACAAAATGCAATGCCCTTGAAAACTCTTTGTAGCCGGTTTGGTACCTGTCGGCAACGCAAGAGTTTGCCGGTTTTATATGAAAATCAGATCCGAGCTCTGTTCCTAATCAACATTTACATAGATAGACAGCCCTTGCTTCATTCGCTATCCGTTTTAAATGATTTAGTTTTCTGGAGGGATTCGAAGTGCAAAACGTAAATACGGAGAACCCTGCGCAAGACATCAATATAAAAGTTCAAGTTTTTTGGGTGTGCGCGAGCGTGAAATTTTAAATAATACTGGCACACAAAAGATTAATGAAGGCAATTTTTGTCGCATTTTAGAAGTATTTCGTAAGGACGTTCACGGACTGTATACTTTTATGAAGCGAGGGAATAGCGGTTTTAACGACACTTTTCTATCTTGGGAAACACTGAATCAACTGTTGAAAATTGTTTCGAACCAGAATTTCTCACCAAGATCATCACAACAACCCTCCTTCAAATTGATCTGCCAATAACACAACTCCGTGAGCATTGCTACGACGGTGCATCGAATATGGTGGCAAAATCGTAAGGGTCTTAAAGTCACAAATACTTGAAATGCAACCAAGAGCGCTTTTCTCCGTTACGTGAACAACAGTTTGAATCTCTGATTGCAAGAACCAACAAAACGCATAGCCATCATCAGAGCGAGGTTACGAGCCGCGTTATGATCTACTGAATTTAAATCAGATATCGATTTCCGCATTGAGACGGCGACAATCCATCTGGTGCTTATGTTCATAAGTTCACAATATCGTACTACAAGCAAATTTACACAGAGTTCTTGACACTGTTATTAATGTGATCAGGGACCGCTTTGAGCAGTCAAGCTTTAGAAAAGTTGAAAAAACTTGAATGTGTTTTTCAGTGAGCAAAAACGTCGAGCTTATGCCACAGAATTACGAAAGTAACCTGTATCTTGTGCTGCTCAAACACAAGCTTCCTGTGTATCGTAGGCCGACTAGTACCGCCGATGAAGTTGTATACCGACTTGCTGCGACGAGCTCGGATTCTTGCTGTATATATGAACAAATGGAGAAACTGGTATGGCTGGTTACAGTAGTCCTATCGACTAATGCTTCACCTGAGCGATCCTTTTCATGTCTTCAACAATTTAAGATACGGATCAGAAGTACCATGACGGAAAATCGCCTGAACAATTTGGCGCTTGGCCTTGGCCACACGCCTTGGCCGTTTTGTGAGCCGTGCACATATTTACAATAATAGGTATACTCTTAAGAAAACTCAATAACCAAAATAAAGGGGTCATTTTGAATCTTAAAATTTTAGATTTGAACCTTTTCCTGCAGCGGCGGGTGTATAAGTCATCCAACACAGACTCTAGGGCTTCCAAGACGTGCTGTCAAGTTTACCGCAAACGCATCAATACTCGCCGTATTGCGATAGTTCCATCGTATAAACTTCCAATTTTCAATCACCCAAGGCGATACCAAGAGCCTTAAAGCTTCCCAATTGTTTGGGCTTCATACCACCAGTAGGTTGCCAACTATCTGTTGAAATTATTCGCGCGCCACACGATCGCTGCGGTTGGGCAAGCGACCCGAAACACCCCACTGTCACATAAAAAAACTTCCATGTCCGACACTAAAAGTGGCCTCTAGGATGCTAACTACTCAACCGATTTTTAAATTTACATTTTTTTTTGAGCAGGAGACCCAGCAGAAAGAATTCAGAGCCCAGTCGCCTTTCTAAATTTCTAATAACGCAAGGCGGATACCGAGAATCTTAAAGCTTCCCAATTGTTTGGGCTCTATACCACCAGTGGAATGCCAACTACCGTTTGAAATCATCCTCGCGCCACGCGATCCCTGCGATAGGGCAAGGGACCCAAAACACCCCACTGTCACATAAAAAACTTCCGTGTCCGACAATAAAATGGCCTCTAAGATGCTAACTACTCAACCGATTTTTAAATTTACATTTTCCGGAGCAGGAGAAGCGCCAGAGAGAAAGCCAGAACCCATTCGTCTTTCTAAATTCCTAACAACGCAATTAAATAAAAAACTATAAAATATTTTTGCTTCTCCTGGCCCTGTATGCAACTGTTGCGTACCAGCGTTTACTTCCGGGTTTAAACTAATGTCTCTGCTGGTAAGTTATGTGCTTGTGCGGCACATATTGTTCGAGTCAAAATATCACAACCCATTTGGCTCCATACTACAAAGAAAATAGCCTAGCTTCCAGGAGAGGGTTAAGTAGACATACACTATCAGGACTTACCAGGGAAAGAAAAGGGGTGTGTATCCTCGATCGGAAGTCTGCGTGATGTAGTGCGGCCACCGTGACCCGAAAGTACGGCCAAAAATCCGTCAACTCCTTTGTTTAAATGTTGTTAGGGGGTTTGTCACTTTTTGTTAAAGAAGCGTTTCAGTACGCGGTGAGGGTCCCACTTGAGCGGCTTGCTAATCCCTTCCTTTCCTTGTGTATCCATGAGTTTTCTCTCCTCGTCCTAATTGTAAATAAAGATAATCACCGCGTGTGCCTACTAAGGTATATATTACCCGGGCATGGATAGACGAGGATCAGGTACCGGTACAGGGTCCCTTGCCACACGACCTTTCCTTGGAAGTTATTCTTCTGAAAATTACGCGACGCTGTGGAGAGCGGAGGTGGAGGGAGTGCGCCAGACCAGCAAAGTACCGAAACTATTCCAAAATGTCTGTAAGCATACATACTATGATTACGAATTAGGCACAAGACCGAGACAGCATCTACACAGGGATACGTGAGAATGCTCACACCGGAAATGCGGTGGTCGGACCCCCTTACTTGTATTCATATGTGTAAAGGATATGTGATTTTGTGTCATGACAGATTTTCTATGCTAATTCCGTCATACTAAAACGTTCTTATGAAATGTGTTTGTGTGCCGCAGCTAACGGCAGTCAGTAATATATCTGTTGTGTGCATTTTACTCAAGCGATAACTAGTTGTGCTGGGTCAGGTCAAAAGACTAGGGTGACACAGCGAATTTTTAGGGCTCGTATGCAACCCGGTCTAGTTGACGAAGCCAGCGAGTATCATCAGACCTATGAAAGAAAGTGACAAACAACAACATTGAGTGTTGACACAAAATCTTCTTCGAAATCTGATAAGGTAGTGGTCTGTGGAAGCAACCCTAGGGAAGCAGTTGTTAAAAGCTCCGCGGAAGTTTTGAAACGACCTATAATCACTCCTAGACATAATTGAGATAGGTGCCACCATTAGCAGCCCCTAAAATAGAAAGGAATCAAACGAACGGCAAAGCCGATGGCGACTCCCGAGGGCTTAATTCTGAGGGCATGGCCGGTTCAGCGATAGTAGGGTTCTCGGTGCATCAGCCGAAGACTGCCTCATGAGAGTTGACCACACAAACTAGGACTACGTATCCGTTCGAGTATTAGTGGGCTACTTTATCAACCCCACCACGTTTGGAGTCACATCTAATCTCAGGGTTTCTTCCGGATCAGGAAATTTTTGCAAATAACAGAGTTCGATCCCCTTGAGGCTAAAACTGCTCAAGATATAAAATACACTGCCTTACCAAAATATGAAGCCCTCCGGTGTGCAAGTAGTCAACGATGTTGGGCGGCTTGTGTGGAAATTACTAATACCACTCTCACCAGTGCTCGTAGAAAGTACAGAGGAGTAGGAATCAAATATGAAACTAAGACAATGAAGAAAAGGCGAGTCAGCCTCTTTACCTGTGAGCAGGCCTTAGGGTTGAAACTCTCTCGGAGACCATAATGCCACTAACGGCCAAGATAGAAGTCAGGTCGAACATTCTGGTAAACCCGCCAGCGGCCTGCTAAGCTAACCGTTTCTCTTAAGTCAACGCCAAATCCACTGGGGAGTCGGAGAAGTCCAGGTAAACTTTGCACGATAGCGAAAAAACCATGGTGCTGTTGTAGTATAGTATGGTGGAATTGGTTACTTGTTTGCAAGCAATCGACTCATACCTGATATTTGTTTTAATCAATGCTATCTGATGCAATCGTCATCCTAAATGTTTAAATATTCGATCGGCTCGTATACGATATATTTTTAGTGGACTTTGAACGGAATATCTTAAACCATAGATTATAAAACGCTAAAGTTCACTGTGAAAAATTTTACTCTAAAAAGGTCTCGACCCGTCCTTAATACGTCAAAATATATAAACGATCTATTCCATCTGTGAGTAAACTTATTCTCCACAACAATTCTCTGGATGTGGCTTCATTATATTGCTAAAATTAAATTCACAAAATCAGGGGTAGCCGAGCGAGTGAGACTCTTCTGCGCTGAGTGACCGTTTCGCCGTCACAAGTTGATCAGATTAGAGAGCCTTGAAGGTTCCACAATAAGAAATAATCCTGTGGAAAAGCTACGGTCATTCTAGTCATGTATCAGAACCGACGAAATGTTATATTTGATCCTCTAATGATCCAAAAAAGACTAACATTTTCGACGTTTATACAACCACAAATTTTAAGAAAAATTATAATTTCAAGAGTGAACTTAAAGTTTATACATCCTATAATTGCCTTTTTCAAACGTTAAACCACATTATTAACGCGTTAACCCAAACAATGCTATGGTTCACTTCCAAAAAGCACAAATGTGTTTAAATATTTTGAAAATATCAGTTTTTGTTGGTTTTTAAAATGTGGCTCACCTAAAACAGCTGGTTTGAAAAAACACATAACATCAAAGCAGTAGTCATCAATCAGAGGATTCTGCACAGTGGTGTGTATTTTTCGATACGAAGCTTCTGGCGAGGGTTATCACATGAAATGCTGGATGATCCGAAATCGTCAAAATCAAAATCTCTAATAGTGTAGGTTTTGCTAAAATTTAGCTACAGAATTACAGAAGCTATAAATACTGGGCTAGCCGAGCAAGTACATGTCAATATTCGTCCGATAACAATATTGCGAAAATTGTTAGGGTTGACCAGGCCATCAGGGAGGTGTCCGGTACAAACCAGTCGCAAAACCCAAAAAACCATGCTGGATCACCATTTTCCTTATTGTACCCCTCCCTCCCTTCTACGTCCGCGGATTCTGCTTTTGTTTGGTTTCGCGTTTTGATTGTTTTCATGCTAATTTGCATAATTACCTACCACTTGTTTTTCTGCTTAGCTAAGTTAATGTTAGCACAGTTTAGTTTTCTTCAGTTTAGTTTGATTTGGCTTTTTTCGAGTAAGGTGAGCAACTGAAGATTGGATTACAAAGTTCACTGCATTATTGGGTTCATTAGGATCGAGAGTAGGCTTTCTCTGAGTTCGACCTTTATGCGAAAATATTTCAACTTGGTATTTCTATACGGAAACTCTTACCAATTTTTAATTATTACCATATATCTCTACGTTATCCTCAATTGCTATCAAGGAGAACTTAGCTTATACATAACACGGCGTTTGAATTTTTATGTGGATGTTTGTTGTTTTTTTACTTATTCATGTTGCTGGTTTTTGGCGGAACGGATGTTAACGTGTTTGTAAGTGAATATCAGAGGAAAACTATTGCGGAGTGAAGTAACAACCGAAATTCAAGAAGTGTGAGAACTAAAACCTGGCCTTAAATGACATTGAACTAAACATACGCAGCTGCTTATCGCTTGTTACTTTACCTTATTCGTGTTATTATTCCCGAATAAAAATTGAGTTAGCACGAGCGTAATCTAATTCTAAGGAAAAGGATAAGGTAATCAAATAAACGTTCGAGTCCAACCGTCCTGCGACTACGTACTAACCCAAAAGGGAAAATAATAGATATTTATTACTCAGGATGTATCAGTAAACCGTCCGGCCACTGGTTGCTCTTAGGAAACCAAATAGTGTAATTCTAAGGCTAAGGTTAAGGTATTTAAATAAACGTACGGATCCAACCATCTGGCGATTTCGTACCAACCTCAAAAGAGGAAATTATAAGGAAACTAACTAGCGTAAATCTAAGTAACAGGTTAAGTTACTCAAATAAACGTACGGATCCAATCGTCCGGCGATCTCGTACAAACCTCACAAGAGGACTTACTCAATATATATCCTGATCACAAGTATTAGATAAATTACTCAGTATAATTGTGCGTTCACGTTTGAGTTGAGAAAAATCACCCAGTGCCAGTTTTGCTAAATGCGTAACGGTATCGCGTCTAAGTGAAATTGTACGGGTATTCGAGCATCGAGTGACAAAAGTATTCGGAGGCGGAAAAAACAAATTGCGGAAGGAATTGTGCCTGAGGTGGCTGAGTATTTGGAAAGTATAATACACGTGGCCCAAATAGTGGTTTTACGGGAACCGAACCGGTGTTATCAAATGTTGCGTATTTTACTAATTTGGAATAAATATTCTTACTTCGGCTGGTTTGACTTCATATCGAAGCAAGTATCGAACAAATCGAGTAGTCACGCAGCAGCGCTGTAGGGAATAAAAATACGCTGACCTAATAACGCGCACCAAGAAACAGCAAATAATCCCAACCGGCATACTACTGGCCACGTGTATGAACCACACATCTTCGAGTAAGGAATCCCGTCCCAATTTAATAATCCGATAGCCGCCATAATAAATAGTATAGTCCACCCGTACTCCCCCAATCAAGACAGCATAAAATAACAAAAATTGTGAGGGGGCATACCAGGGAGTAACCGGAATTCCGGTTCCGGCGAAAATCGTGTTCCGGTTGCGGTTCCGGCAAAGGGCAAAAACCATACCGGAACCGGAATTCCGGTTTAAAAATTTTGTGTGAAATTTTCCACGTTTTTTGCTTTATCCTGTAATCCAAACATATGTAATATATATTATACAATGATCAAGCTCAATACAACCAAGCAAAAGAAAAGATTAACTAACCAATTTGCCGTGTGAGACGTAAGTAGGGCACATAATTTGAGCAGGAATTTTTCATAATAACCTGCAGGAGTTTGTTAAATCAAAGCCAGGTCGATGCTTGTAGCAGCTATTTTACACATCCAGAAGTCTGTGGGATACGTTTGAATTAAACCGGTCCAACTCGGTAACAGATTATGGCTTACGCAGAAGTATATACTTATGGTATGCTTGGCTAACATAAATTGCGTCAAGCACTCGCCAGTGCGCTTGTAAACTTGGTAAATCAGTCTAAATTGAAGTAAACTAACGCTATCTGCAACGCAGCTAGAAACTGCTTTCTTGGCAATGAACTGTATTTATTGAAACTGTGCGAGCAGCATCACAGTGTGTCTATTTATAGCACTCTGATTAGAAAGTTATGATCATTATGATCTAACTGACGGGCATTGTTTGTCCAACGTTAGCCTAAACAGTGTCTCTGACGACTGATCAGAAAATTACCTTCTATCTATTATTTTCTCTTAGAATCATATGAACCAATGATTTTAAGTTTCCTACAGAAGAACATGCAACAAACGTATGTGTAGTAAAGGGAGGCGACTGGAGACAGAGCGAAAGTGTGTATTCTACGCTCCAAGCTTTGTAAGCGCATTCGACTTGACGCAATATACGGAATGGTGTATAGTGGAAGACATTTTTTACTCTGAATGTCCAAAAACCGATATATTTGATCGATAAATAAACATTATTAGCTTCCTCAGTTTCTTTAAGGTTTCAGCAAGGCAATAATACCATCGCAATACATTAAGTTTAATGTAAAAGTTATTTTTAATGCATTTTAAATCCACTATACCTTCATTTCTTCCATCATCTGTTTTACTATATATAAATTTCGAAGGCCAGGTTCCGGTTCCGGTTCCGGATCCGATTTAAATGGACGGTTCCGGTTGCTGGTTCCGGTTCCGGTTATTCCCTGGGGCATACATATATATAAATTTAATATTAAAATATATGTATTTATTCTTCATAAACTAATATATACTCATATATTTGGGGCCGACCGATTTGTGTAAGCAAGGTGTCGAAAGGTAAAGAAACACAGGCCGAAGGATTCAAACAGGGGTCCCACTCTCATATATCTCCGGGGTAGATTCATATTCGGTTTCGGCTTTTTCAGCTGTTCATTGTGATACCCAACACCTTAACATTCAGACCAAAAAGAGAAACCGGACTCTTGGGCGAGCCCATACGACAAAATAGTCCATTTTTGACAAAATTGCCCAATGCTCCCAATTTTCGTAGGGTACTGTATCCAAGGTGGGCACAGCGGGCTCAAACTGAAGCCTCGGCTCCAGGGAACCTAAATATAATCGTATATGTACTAATTATTAAAATAACAAAGTAAGTTTAACTATAATATTTATACAATTTTCTTCAGGGATACTCCTAAATATTCTTTAATAAGTCCATGGACCTTGATACGATTTATACGAGACCGGACTCATTGGAAAAACCGAGCAATCCTAGAGTAGAAAAATGCGCCCCACCAATGATTTCTCAACGGATCTGGAGTTAGGAGCTGAAACCACAAAGACCCTCATTTCCGAGTATTCGAAATTGACATTTTGAAACTCATTGTATTTTGATAGCTTTCCAGTGTCGATAGTAATATTGAACGCTGTGGAATTTGATATTTAGTGTTTTATATTGAAAGTTTTCAAATTTTAGCCTATTTCATGTTCGTTTTTCGTATATTTATATTTCTTAAGTAAATAAGGTTAGCTAGTATAAAATTTATATAAAATGCGTACTGTGTCTAGCGGATGCACTTATATTTTAATATAAAATAATTTTATATTTATATATTAATTGAGTCAACATTAACAATAATAAATTAATACAAATTTATATGCAGATATATGATTGTGTATATATCTGTCTGGATTAGCACCAAACATAAAGTAGTTACCATAGATTATATAGCAAAATTAAATAGATTATTAAGCAAATACAAATAATGAAGTAATATAGTTTAATATATAAACCTAGGGTTATTTGCTGGTCCTCTACAACATCCGAAAGGTTGTCTGTAACAAAAATGTTCATATAATTTGAAAACTCTACACTTCACTGGTCCGACCGATACTCGAGTACTGTTACACTGTCTGGTCACCAAGTTACGCTCGAGATGTTCAGTTGTTAGAACGTGTACAACATCGGGTCACCCGCATGGTACCTCACCTTGCAGAACTACCCTACAGGGAACGACTGGCAATTTTTGGTGTTCAAACTCTGGAAACATGACGGCTTCGAGCCGACCTCATTCTTATATTTAAACTTTGTCACGGTTAGGTGGGCTTACCGGTCACTAATTTTTTTGATCTAAACCCGAGTGATCGGTTGCGTGGACATAATTTCTACTTGAGTCCGAAATACAAGCCTAACTGGAACTATGCCCGTCAATTTTTTTCCTACCGTCCCATCAGCGTTTGGAATCGCCTCCCAGAGGAAGTCGTCTCGGCCCCCGGATCTAGGAACATTCAAGCGGATGCTCCATGCCTCCGGATCACTTCCACATCTATAACCAGCTGCTTCTGTGGTTAGTGCCTATTTCCAGATACGCTCATACTGTGACGTGAAAATTACAACCGACAAGATCAAATGGTGCCGACTACGGCACTGCATACACCGGCGTCCATACAACGATCTTCTTTTCACTGGTCAATCACCTCAATTGTGAAACCGACTGGTGAGTATACAAGTGATTATTTATATTTCTGTCTGGAGAGGATTAAAGCAAAATATTTACCATGTTTAACAGGTAATTAATGCTAATGTATAAATTAAGTAAATATTAATTGTAATATAATTAAATTTGGATTAAATTGGTTCTGAACTTAGGCGATAAGGAGAGAAATTGGTAGGCGGACAGTTGGAGATTAAACTGTCTGCCAAATTGGGGCAAATCTTCTCCAAAGAGGCATTTTTGCTGACTACGGTCTAGGAACCCCAGAGTGTGGCCAATCTTGGCGTCCCCAGACTAATTTACTGGCCCAATAAATCACGCTTAATGGCGTTTAACGGTCCTTTGGACTGGGGTTGAATTGTCAAAAGACTGGAACTCCGGTTTGTATTAAATTGTTTCCGATTGGTCGGAGACTGAAAAAGTAGCCGGGGTCAGACGTCCCGACTAGAAAATCAAGTTTGGTCTGACTTCGGCAGCACGGAGTTCGGCGGTTTGACAGACCGGCTCCGATGCTTATTTAGTAGTTGTTTGTAAGTAGATTGGTTTCGTTTCAATTTCTCTTTGATTTCAGGGTTTGCATGGGAATGGATGGGCAATGGATGGTTCAACGAATGGGATTAGCGAACGTATGTAAGTGTGGGCAGCGAGGACTTACTGAGAAATACGTATTATCAGATTCAGAGGAGATGGATGTTAAGCATCGCTGACGTTTAGTAGAAATAAATTGTAGTTAGTCACGCTAAGAGTCCGTTGCAGCACGAGACTTCCTGTACGTACTTTGTTTTGCATGATAATTGTGCCCGTAATAGCTTATCCTGCAACCCGAAGTCCTGACAAGGTGATTGTTGAACTTATTGCACAGCCGGAGTTATTCTGAACCTCCCTATGTCATTGGGTTATTGTACAAAAAATCGCGACACTCGCGAAAATACCATTTTTTATCATTCCTGTGTCGAGTTGGGACAGTTAGTTTGGAAATTGAGCCGGCCGAGATTAAATAGAATTACTTTCATTATACATATTTAGCACAAAACGTACCATCCTTTGCCAACATTCTATATCGAATATGACTAGGCGATATCATCCTTGATTTTATGTATTGATTAAGTAGTGTTCCGAACTTTTATTTGTTAGGAACTCACAATGAATACGTTTGCCCGGCGACCCAAAAGCGGTTTGTCCCTTCCTAAATTTCAATCGTTTATAACTCAAAATTTTTTCCAGGAGTTTTGATAATTTTTGTTGCACAAATAGAGGTGTTTAGGCCCCTCATTTGCGCTATTGAGACCAGCAAGGCCGTGGCCTGTTCAAAAATTATAGTAAACTTAAACCATGGCAGTGCAAAAGCGGCTCTGGATTTTACAAAAATGTCATAGGTTTCTTCCCAGTATAGTCAATTTCATCTGTTTGGTTTCGGTTTAGTTTCACTATAACATTTTCTTAACATGTTTCCTTTTGCCTCTGTGCATTTGACATCAATGCAACACGACAGCTACGGAGTCTCGAAGCTACAACACGTTGCCGTTGCAAACGAAATATCAAAATTACCAGAGTTGGTAATTTTGATTGAATTGGTATTCTTTTTGTGCACAAATTTTAGCAACATCGCAAGATGCGATGTCAGGCCTGTCGGGTTTTGGCCTGACGAATCAATTTTTGAAATTTTAGGTCAAGCCCCGCCACTGTACAAATTGTCACAGAGAAAGGCTGGCAAAATTTTGAGAAATTCCAAAATTTGAGTTTGTCCCACCTTGTTAGGCTAGGCAAAGAAACCGAAGAACCGAACGATTCAAGATCGTTAGCTCGATATATATTATGAAAAAGATTCGTTACTGTTGCAACGACCGTCAGATCCTGTGATCCGATTCAAGTTTGATTGCTAGAAACCATCAATATACTAGTAAATTTCTACAAGGAGTGACGTGAATTCTCGAACCTAATTTGATATTGGTTGTGCCGTATATTACGCGCTTTAGGACATTATCGGTGACCAACGAACCTTCGTCACTACTTCATTTCGATGTCCAACAAAAATGTAGTTAGATAACTTAAGATTTTCAGCCCTACCCCATGCGCCAAAATTGACATAAATTCATACATTCATATTATATAGCTATACAATTTACATAGAGCTCTCGACAGAGAGAACCTACTTAAAATGCCGCATTGGGACGCCCCTGACAAAAGGTTCGTCAGCTTAGGCGGGTACCCCATATTACACTAGTACCATCGCTTCGCAACGGTGATAAGCGATGCAGTCAGATAGCAAAATGATTTCCTTCTTGAGCAATAGACTTCGGACGTACAAATGTTTGAGAATAAGTTTAGTAAATTGAGTACGAAATCCGGCGGAACTCGTGAAAATTGGGGACAGCCCTATAGTGGTACATTGTTTCAGCAATGGCTAGCTCGCGAGGTCAACCGTAGTAATTCACTTTTCCGACAGAGGACCAGCTAAGTAGCTTAAGAGTTAAGTTAAGCAAAAGCACACCGGACGAACCAAATCAAACATTTTGGCGACCCGTATATAGTGTTTCCGCACTGGGCCGCCAATTATTGCGGTAATGCGAAGATCCTTCTTGACGATGGATAGTATAACTTGTTGAATCCTGAGTGAGTGAGTGAGTGAAACGAGCGAAGCAAAGAATTCTTACTAGCCAGCAGTGTGAAATTTGGCAGCGTCTGTTTGTGGGTTTTTTCGGGTGACCTGCATAACTCAACTTCTAGTTATTATTACCTATATGATACCTTATTCGAAAACTTGAAATCTCTATATGTGCCCTTTAGTTAGACGCAAAAACCGAATTCAACTCCTTGCCCCAAAAAGGGTCCGACAGGGCCCGGTAGTGTCCCTAGGGTCCCACGAAAACACATTATGAGTCATATCTCGACAACCACCGGTGCGATTTGGCCCGATTTGAGATGACTTTGGTCAGAAAATTTAGCTCTATAAAGCTGTAGGTGTTGTTGTCGCCTAAGTCACCTACGCTCCAGGCTTGGGTAAAAATGGTTTTTAAAATGGACCCTTGGGGCTCCCGAAAACTGGAGATATCTCCTCAACCACTGGAGAGATTCGGCTAAGATTGGGCTCATTTTGTTCAGAAAGCAAAGCTCTAAATAGCTATATACGCTGCGTTGCTATTGACCTCACCTGCCGAGCAGAGTTGGGTTAAGGTGGTTTGTAATTGGGCCGTTGGGACTCCGAAAACACCCACCTGGAGATATCTCCTCAACCACTGGAGCGATTCAGCTAAGTTTGGGCTCATTTTGTTCAGAAAGCAAAGCTCTGTATAAATATATACACTGCGTCGCTATTGACCTAATCTGTCGAACAGGGTTGGGTTAAGGTGGGTTGTAAATGGGCCGTTGGGACCCCGAAAACACCCAACTGGACATATCTCTTCAAACACTGGAGCGATTCGGCTAAGCTTGGGCTCATTTTGTTCAGAAAGCACAGTTTTAAATAGCTATATACGCTGCGTTGCTATTGACTGTACGGGTCGAGCAGGGTTGGGTAAAGGTGGCTTATACATGAGCCCTTGGCACCCCAAAACCACCAAATTGGTCATATTTCCTCAACGACTAGAGCGATTCAGTCGCGCTTGTGCTCATTT
Organism: Trileptium ribeirensis; assembly: GCA_030248225.1. Classification (NCBI taxonomy): domain Eukaryota; kingdom Metazoa; phylum Nematoda; class Enoplea; order Enoplida; family Thoracostomopsidae; genus Trileptium; species Trileptium ribeirensis. Next base: position 38,727 of record JASANE010014368.1, read on the forward strand.
CGTTCAGAGAGCAAAGCTATATATAGGTATATGTTGTGCTTTACTATTTGAGTTTTGTTTTGGATCTTCGGCTTTAACGAAATTAATATTTTCCTAACTTTTATATAGACTCAGAATTCACGTCTTGGCCATGAGACAAGACCCTAGTATGTAGTAGACTCGTAAGCCTTGAACCCAAAATGATGACTTAATCCCTTAAGAAAATTTCCATAGGTCGATTTACTAAGATATCGAGTCTATATCTTTACAACCTTCTTGATATTACGAACTAAGGGCTGTGACAACGCATTTAACCCTGGGCTCTCCATTCGCTGAAAATTCTGGCAAGGGGGCATGAACCAGCCCCCCTTGGTCCCGAACCGGGGGGCGCCCGAATTTGCCAGGGGGCATTTCTCCAAGAGACAAACGTTAAAAACCGCGTCAGAAACACTGCCAAAACGCTTGTGATGGAGAAAAAAGCGATTTTGAAGCAAAATTTGAGAATTTTTTCGTTTCAGAAGGGAATTTTAGTGCAAATTTTGATCAATTTTTTTTCGTAATGTGGACCGATTGGAAACAAAAAATTTTCCAGGAGGAGGTGAACCGGGGGAGCCCAAAATTTTGCCAAGGGGCATAAACCGGGGGCACCTGTTCTGAACCATGGGGAACCGAAAAATGAAAGGGGACCCCACCCCCAATTTGGAGAGCCTCAGTAACCAATGGTCCTTGTTATTAAAACAATAATTGTTCATAGCCGCGGATGAAATCCAAAATGCTACAAATTAGATAGACAATTTAGCTTATATTCGGTTTTAAAACAGTTACTTTAACCCGGACTCTGTACATTAGTCGTGGTTTAAATGATCAGTACTACCTGCGTCATAGAATGATTTAGGATCATAGTTAATGCCGACCATTGCTTAGTGGCAATAGTACTAAGACTCTCTTTGAGGAACGAGTATCGCAGTTCAGTTTATAAAACATTATCCCAAATTTTAGTTCCACCTTCAGCAAAACGAATGAATCTCCAACCCAGTTCGGTTAGAATAGATATATCGAATTCCACCGCCCCTTTAAACACGCGAAAGAAATCTATTTTCGCTTATAGTAAGTCCTGATATTTCTTTAGTTAAGGTTCTCGCTGCGACATAATACCGCTGCACTTTATGTACGAAAATTCAGAAAATGATTCTGCTGATCCGAGCTTAAGTATAAGCCACGAGTGAGCTCTATCTTGGACAAAAATTCATCATTTTAAGCAATCTCCTGGCTCTATCTAACGCCCATCCTAAATTTGTACAAACATCTGTGCCAAAATAGAAAATCAATTTGCCCACGTTTGATAAGGTGAAATTTTTTTAGAAAACAATGGATATTTTCCGTAGTAAATTTTGTCTGTAGGAAAACCCCTAAAGTTAAAAAAATTTGGTTCACATATTCTTCTACTGGGACTAGTAGGCTGAACGAAGCACATCTCCCCGTACCCGACGTTTATTTTTCACTAAATTTCTAAAGTAAAAAAGAAAGAGAAAAACCAAAAAAACTGAAGGACCGTGGTTCACTAGTGTAGACACCGAAACAGCAGTCCATAAATGAGTCGAGATTTGAGCTGGGAATCTATTTATATAAATTATGTATCTCACATCACTGTTTGTGTCATCGTTGAGCATAGATGATGTTACCGAACGCGAATTTAGTGGAGTCATCCGTTCAACATATTGATGGTTACCTTCTAACTTGATCCGTCGTCAGTAACCATCGACAAAGTGAGACCACAGGTTGCCTTATATCACCGATGACAGAAAGCGCCGGTGACTGACACCGGTGATGATTTTGAAGACGATGCCTGAAAGCTAAGAAAGCAGAGAACATAAAATTGGGGTTTTGGGCAACGCATCCAAAACGTTAAGTAACAGAAAATTGCCCTGTTAACAGTTGCTTCAAAAATATTAAGTAACAGATTTATGACAGTTTGGGATTTGAACTGGAAAATTTTTATTTTGTTATCGAATGAAACTTTTTGTGTTTAATAAATATTTTAAAACCTGCGCATCATATGTTAGGTAAGTTCGGGAACTACACGTATTATCAATAATCAAACGAAATGTCAAGCAAATAGGTGCATTGTGTTAGCGAACAGAAATTACACTGTTTTGTAATCAGTCGCTCTGCGTTCGCGAACGGAAATTTTTGAATTTAGAATCGGCTATTGCAATGAATTTTTTGTTCGCTAGCACCGTTTTGTACGTAGTATCAACAGGGGATGGTAGAGGGCGCAGCTTAAGTTTACTCATGCAATGCATAGTACTCTTGATTTTTGAACCTCGATTATACATCTGTGTCAATATGTATATATAATATACAGATCCTTGGATGTGTATAAATGTAAATTGTTCAGTTATAATTATTGATTCGTTGTATGCTATTGTATGATACCCTGTTTTTGATTTGCCGTATCAATCCGTATCGTGTACCGCAGCGGCTGATTACACGCCGTATTTTAGGATAAGCAGGATTGGATACGTTCTCCCTTCGTGCCCCCCTTATATTTGCTTTAGCTTACCTGAGCCAATTTAACCGGAGTTCCCAAATAGCGAACGAACAGTTATTCAGATGGCGCCCCGACAACTGAGCGCCGTGCCGATTTACTTTTCTGTTGCCGCTATCAGTTTCGAGTAAGGTTAGCGCAGCTTACGTCCATAACTCAGGTGAAGTCCGTAACTTCGCGATTTATACATCTGTGAGCGTTCCATGAAAAGGAGAGGACTCTGATATGATAATCCCGATTCCCGACTTAATAGGTTTAGCGTACTTCCGTATAACGAGAGAACACCTTATTGTATTGTTGTAACAATCGTGTTATCCCATTTGATGTGGTTGCATATTATTCCGCTTGTCAAATGCCGTTCAAAACTACACCCATGGTGTTACCGTATTTTGATGCCCGATTTAGCGATACGTATTGAAGGGGTTCGAAATCGTCACCACAATCGACGACTCGCGTTCAGGCTTGACGTGCGGATGTCGCAAGCCTTAGCGTGACTCGCCGAACCTTTGATCTGGGCTTTACATTCGCCGAAGATTTTACCAGGGGGGCTTCCTGGTTCCGAACCGAGGGTGCCCGATTTTGCCAGGGGCCATTTTGCGAAGTGAAAAATGGTTGAAAGGCGTGTCAAAAACACTGTTTAACGCTGTTGATGCAGAGAAATAGCGATTTTGAAGCAAATTTTGACAAAATTGAAATTTTTGGCTTTAGAACGAAATTTTACTACAAATTTTATATATTTTGGATCGATTGGAAACAAAAAATTTTGCGAGAGGTCGCAAGCCTTAGCGTGACTCGCCGAACCATTGATCTGGGCTCTACATTCGCTGAAAATTTTGCCAGGGGGCATGAACCTGGGGCTCCCTGTTTCCGACTATGGGGAGCCCGAAATTTTACCAGGGGCATGAACCGGGGGCACTTGTTCTGAACCACAGGAACCGAACAATGCAAGGCCCCCACCGTCCTCTCCCAATTTGGAGAGCCCAGTTGATAATGATAAAGAATGTGAATGGCTGTGACATGAAACTTTCTCGCAGGCTTTCGCTGAACAATCTCCCGTCGAGCAAACACGCGACACGACGTTAAACGTCTAAGGATTGTCAAACCCTAGTGGGGGCCACTGGCTAAATAAATTAATCGCGCGGGAAAGTGAAACAAAAGTAAATCGACACTTCCGAATGATGATTGGGAATAGTTACTTATGAGCAGCTGACGGAGCCCACCTCCATAGGGACCTCAAAGGTACCACTTAGACTACGTGTGCAACCCGTTTGGCAAGATCAGAACATATTCTGTGAAGCGCTCCTGCGGCTTGCTAAGTTCTATAGCTTCTTGGGGCATGCCCGAACAGAGCAATGAACCCATTAGGTCCGCCCTTGAAGTTACGATAGCCAAGGTCGTACAGGAATTGCGTTTTAGAAGTGCGCAGTAAAGCAGCGCACGTCGATATTACACTTCGTTCCATTATCTGCCGTAACCTAGAAATCTGATATACACATCCACATCCTTGGCGACAGCCGCTCTGAGATTCTCCATACTTGCCAAAACCGAAAATCTGCTCTACACATCCACGGCTTTAAGGAAAACCAGCCTGAGATTCTGCATTCTTTCCAAAAACGATACAGTAATGTGAGATCGAAACAAGCGGGAGTGCTTTTCGCAGTATAACAACACAGCATAACGCGAGGATTTGACGCTAAAACGACACAAAAGTTTCGGCTCAACTTTTAATGTAACAAGTATATACGTCATGACATTGTAGACGCTAACACATATAACCCAGTAGACGGTTATTTTACATTTTTATACGTTTTCCAACAAATGACTTCATTGTATTACACGGTAAACAGCTGGTTTAGGTACTTCGTGACGGCAATAATTGGGCTTATGTTGCATTATTACACCAGCACTACTGCAACAATAAAACTTTGCACAGAGCTTACGTTGTACGCAGTAATATGCAAAAACTGGGAATTCATATTTGCTCAAAAACAAGCGCGTGTATACCTTAGCAGCTGCTTCGGTCATAAATAGTTCCGATGTAAATGCGAGCCTTTGATTTGAAAGGAATACGCTAGGAACTACATGCAGGCCACTTAGGAAAATAGGCCATGAAGTTGGCGGTAAATTTGTTGCTTTATTCGTTTGTTAGAAAGGGGCCTATTGTGTCCACAGCGCCGTTTTAAAAGGCGTAAATGCGAAAATGGATTGCAAGAAAGAACCGAA